>BLKM01003351.1:133322-208446 GCA_013340265.1 Coptotermes formosanus | reverse complement strand
CCCCCCCCAAATATTTGTAGTACACATCGTTGGATTCCATACATTCACTATTAGGTAGACCATAAGGGGTGGTCAGTAGTTCCAGTCACTTCCACTAACTCTGCAGTGTCTTGAATTTATTTTCTGAAATTGCGGATGTAACTCTTCTGCACAGTCACCACAAATGTTTTACAATCACACTACACCAAGAAGCATTTGTATTTACCACCGATAATTATGTTTAAATAAGTTGTTGCATGCAAGCATCCATGCATCTGGAGTCAGACTGCTATCCCCCCAGCAGGATGGCTTCCACCTCTACACAGCTTACATGCCTCATGGTAGAACTCCCCGCCAGCAAGGTGGAACCCCCGGTCACGTTGGCTAGCATGCTAAACTTCTTCAAACGTTATTTGCTGCCTGAGTTCTCTCCTAGTGACCAGTCAATTGAAACTTCCACATGCCAGCGCTGCCAAATGCAGTCTCATGTAGTCACAGAACAGCTAACACAGGCTTCCAGCCCCCCAGTACAATCTTTCGGTTGCTGTGACAGAGACCAAGTAGTGGGGACTGACTGACTGCAGTGTCTGCATCACAGGAGAAATACAACACCCCCATGCCATGAGGTTGCATCATTCTGCTGTGTGAAACTTGCGGAAATGACCTTCGAGATTAACCCGTATGAACTAACCGCGCCATCTGAATGCTGAATTTGGTAACAGAATGAATGGAAACATAGGGAAATTGCTTAAGATTTCGATACAGGAAATGTATTAAATGGGTAAAAAAAAATTGTTTCGTCATCAAATATGTTACTTTCTAGGCGGGAAAATTTCTTATGTGGGGATGTATTAAAAGGGCGAAGTGTAATGTTACTTAAATGGGAGAATTTTGCTGCTTTTTTATCCTGACTTCTTATGCTGGAAAACATCTCAACCAGGGACATCTTAAAAGAGTTTTACTGTACTCTACTCATTTCCTAGCAAAATTATTAAATTTTTATAACGTAAATGTCCTTGTTTCCTACCACCCAAGTTCAAATAAAATTGGTCTGCAATGGTCAGCCACAATTTTACACCACCTGACCACTGTAACCCCACATATGTAGTTAATGATGCAATTTTCACAACTCAAATACCTCTGCTGGTTATGAGCTATGACTACACACTTTTCTTTCACAGAATGCCTCATGCTTTAAAATAATGTAATACTGTAAAAATAATTACAATCAACAATAAAATAAAAAAGCAGTGGTAATTTCCCATTATTGGGGATCATCAGTGTGGATTTTGATGTAACAGGTCAACTACTAATCATATATTCAGCATTCGTCAAATACTTGAGAAAAAATGGGAATACAATGAGGCAGTGCATCAGCTATTTATAGACTTCAAGAAAGCATATGATTCAGTTAGGAAGGACGACTTATATAATGTTCTCACTGAGTTTAGCATCCCCATGAAACTAGTAAGGTTAATAAAAATGTGTCTAAGTGAAACCTATAGCAAAGTTCGGGTAGGCAAACATCTGTCTGAGACGTTTCCTATTAAGAATGGCTTGAAACAAGGAGATGCTCTGTCACCATTGCTTTTCAACTTTGCTTTAGAATATGCCATTAGAAAGGTTCAGGCAAACCAGGAGGGCTTGAAATTGAATGATACACATCAGCTTCTGGTTTATGCTGATGATGTTAATATATTGGGCAGAAGCATACATAGTATAAAGAAAAACGAAAAAGATTTAGTGATTGCTAATAACGAAATTGGTCTAGAAGTAAATGCTGAGAAAACTAAGTACATGGTCATGTCTCGAAATCAGAATGCAGGACACAATCACAACATATAGATAGATAATAAATCCTTTGAAAGGGTGGAAGAATTCAAATATTTGGGAGCAACCCTAATGAATAGAAACTCCATACATGAAGAAATTAAGAGCAGATTGAAGTTGGGGAACGCTTGCTATCATTCGGTGCAGGATCTTTTACCTTCCAGGCTGCTATCCAAAAACACAAAGATTACAGTATACCCAACTATAATTTTACCTGTCATTTGGTATGGGTGTGAAACTTGGTCTCTCAAACTGAGGGAGGAACAAAGACTTAGGGTGTTCGAGAAGAGGGTGCTGATGAGGATATTTGCGGCCTAAGAGGGACAAGGCGACAGGGCAGTGGAGAAGACTGCATAACGAGGAACTTAATGACCTGTACTCATCACCAAATATTATTCAGGTAATCAAATTGAGAAGATGAGATGGGCGGGACATGCAGCATGTATGGGGGAAAAGAGAGGTGCATACAGGATTTTGGTGGGGAGACCTGAGGGAAGGCCTTTTGGAGACCCAGGCATAGATGGGAGGATAATATTAAAATGGATCTTCAAGAAGTGGGATGGGGGCATGAACTGGATGGAGCTGGCTCAGGATAGGGACAGGTGGCAGGATCTTGTGAATGCGGTAATGAACCTTTGGGTTCCATAAAATGCGGGGAATTTCTTGACTAGCTGAGAAACTGTTAGCTTCTCAAGAAGGCCTCTGCTCCATGGAGTTAGTTAGTTACTGGTAATTTTCCAACCTATTTTTCATAAAGATTCTCAGGGCCATCCTACTACTAGTGCCATATCTTCAGCCCACACAATATATGTGATGTTCTCCACTCAGTGTGACTACAAACACAGAAACATGCCAGTTAGCTGCCAGCCTCACCACAAAGGCCCAAGTTTGATGCCAGGCCAGTCAATGTGGAATTTTTGGTAGATAAAGTAGCATTGGGACAGGTATTTCTCCAAGCACTTACGTCTTCTTCTGTCAGTATCATTCCAACAACACGGCAAACTTTCAATCTATCACTGATGCTAGATAATCTTAGCACTTGAGACAGTCGCTGAATGCCACTCACTCGCTCGCTTGCTCACTCACTCACTCAATCACCCATCCACCCATCCACTTACTCCCCCCTCTACACACACACACACACACACACACACACACACACACACACATGCGCGCACGCGTACACACACATATCCTGATAAATCCAGGCGCCTTGGCTTCTCTTTGAACTTACTCTGAAGTTTCTTTATGCTACACCCAACAATCAGGAATTACCTTCAGCACTTTCATCACATTGTTGAATATTCGTGTTTTTTGTTCAGGTGAGAACTGTGATGAAATGCCAAGGGCCTCCAATGAAAGTACTATATAATCCTGCATGTTAGCAGAAAGGTATGCACAGCTGAGAGCCAGTGTCAGTATGTTGGTGAGCAAGCACCACCACTTCTCACAGCGGTAGTCCCACAACATATGTGTCAACAACCTGCAGTAAAGTAACAGATTTCAATAAAACAGCTTGCACTTGCTCCAAGGATTGTAATAAAATGATTAACCACAATAAACCTCTCTCACTATCATAAAGGATATTTTAAAACAAACTATCCAGTGGAACTTTATCAGCAACCATCACACCCAACCGATAGCAGCAGCTACAAACTGTTTTTGATCATACGGCATGGCAAGCGGAGAAATTTTCAGAACACGACATACAATAATATCACACCAAACACAAATTAAATTTTTATAACAATAAAGAATTTTTAAATTTCACTATGTAGTTCAGCTTTGCTGAAAACTTTCTTCTGAAACATCCTATATTTCTCAAAACCTTTCACTCTCCTAAAGTGTCTCAATCTCACGTCATCTAAGCCTTATTTTTATTAGGTGACAGTTCACACATCAGAACACTCATTCTACTAAACCCAACTGAGCACATGCCTCCCCACTTTTCATCTGAGAGCATAAACACCTCCAATTTTCAAAACTTCTATTCTTTTCCTAATACAACACGATGGACAAAATCCAAAAACCAAGCAATCCTAAGTGTAATACACCAACATTAGAACCCTTCTGAATGAAACTAAAATGTGGTTTACAACTATGAAAAAAGCTCATCACAAAAACAAACACTACGATCTGTTACAGAACTAAGACAGCCCACTTACGTCAATGCCTTGCCATAATCCCGTGAACTGTAATACTCCTCAGCCATCTGAACAACTAAAAATAAAAAAAAATAATAATAATAAATAATGATATGCTTTTAAATATTAGTTTCTTCTCATAACACAACAATTCAAATTCTGTGTAAAAGAACACTCACCAAGATGCCTCCTCATGCGAGGGCAACGATATGTTTTAAACTGTGTAATTGCACTTCCTAGCAAACCTATAACCACCATCTGAAAAAGGGGCATGGAAAAACACAATCTGAATAATATGTCTACCAAACATTTATGAGGAAAACCTTGCAAGTAATACACAGCCAATACTGTTTCTGAATAAACAGCAGCTTGCAATATCAACTGTTAATGTCTATATAAAGTGGTGGACAACAGCCTCCACATCAGAAACTGGAGGTGGTTCAAGTTACTGTACATATCATACTATCTGTCAGTAGCCTAGAAATGAAAGGAATGTAAGAAATAAATAATCATCCTGCTCAGAAATCTGTTATCAGGTTCTGAAATTAATATTACTTCTGTTTTATGAACACATGTCAAATAACTGAACTTACTGCCCGGAGAAAGCGAGTTTCCTTGCCGAGCTTCAGTCTCACTTACCGCATGGTTCACTCGGTGCTTCTCCTGATACTGCAGAGCCTGGATACCAAGCTTTTCTTTACTGGGGTCAGGAGGTTCAGCACTCAGTTTCCCTGGGCGCCACGCTCTCTGGCCATAAAACTCCAACTGATTCATTCCAGCCAGTGGATCAGGTTCTGGATACACGTTCACAGCCTTTGGAATCAGCAACACAATAACCCTAATTTTTGGTTCTCCCAGTGTTGCAGCAGTATCATTCTTTTTGAACTACTGCTGCACAAGCAGTGTTCACATTTCCAGAATACAGGGTATCATATAGGAGCAGGACAGTGTGGTCTTGGCTGCCTGCTGCCTGTCAAAAGACTTTAAACATTATGCTGTCTTTCAACTGCTGGAACTTTGACTCTTAGTGAAGATCAGACCTCCATACGGAGATCTGTAATTTACTTTGTGGATTATAAGGAAACATTAGGTCTTGTCACTTGTAAAAATGTTTCAGAGAAATTGTGGATGTTTTGGCAGATGGGGGAATCTTCAGATCCTTCCTAAGGAAGGTATGGCATACATGCAGTTTCCGTCTACATACACTTCTACATTAATTGCTTTGCTGGAATATACTCAATCAGATATTAAAGTCCAGTTGGTTTGACAAGGATAAACGTTGCTGGCTTATCTGTAACTTCCCAAACATATCACAGTAGTAGCAAAACATTCAGTTTGAAAGCACATAACTAACAAAAGAAATCCAGAAGACTGAGAATCTGTGTTACATCTGCATTTCTGGTCTCTCCTGTATTAACAAACAGTGATAAAAAACCAAGAACAATGTAGGCCTGGGTTATTTTTGTCTTCATTACCTTGCAGAGCTCCAAACAAGCCTCCTTCCTGTCTGCAGCATGCTGTGCTGCTTGTTGATAGTAAAATCCTGGGTGCTGTGTTTGGAGGGCAGGTAAACCTTGCCTGATCGCTTCGTCAAAAATATCACCAAATACACAAAACCTACGGGAGAACCAGCAAGTTACAGAAATGCATACATGTCATACACCACACACTAAACCTATTTCACATCAGGTACAATGCAAATAGCATAAAATCTGTAACAAGTAAAAGGTAAAGTTGTCCCTGTACATGCAATGTAGGCATATATGACGAATGGAAGTACAGCTCCAGTCATTCTTAAGCTCAGCACTAGACAAGAGTGGTCAGCCTCATGCCCTGGTCACTTTATGCCTGGAAATAGAGCCCCTGGTACCCACCAAACAGGAAGATGGGCAGTATGCACAGCCAGTCTCAAATTTTGGAGAAAAAAAAATCTTTTGACCCTGCCTATATTCAAATCCCAGATCATCCAAGCCACAGGACAGTCACTATACTAACTACACTACACTGGCTCCTCTTGAGATACCATACACCTAACCTGTATCTTGTGGGTTTGACATGGGTGGAAGAATTTTTTAAAGTCACAGTACAGAAAACTTGTGCGTGCGTGCGTGCGTGTGTGTGTGTACAGCTGTACAACTGCTTGACATTTAAATATAATTTCAGCAATAATACTACAAGCAGAGCAGGGCTAGCCTAAGAGATTACATTTAATATGCACCTCCTGCAATTACACGTACACATGAAATGAATGGTTTTCATGACTAAAGTCACTTAGATGATGCACAATAGTGAAACTATATACTTAACAGACTACTTTTTAAAACCATCCCAAACCTAGATGAATCATTACACAAGAGTAACGATTATTCCATCAGTTACATACAAGGGTTGGAGAGAAAACAGACTTACATGGCATACAATTTCATAATTAAAGAACCTGCATTAATTGTGATTTAATCATGGGGAATTTGTTGAGACTGATTATCAGCTGTCTCCAGCACTGAAACAAGGCTTTGGCAGCCACAAATTTAAACATATTCTTACACTACTGCACGCTTGATTATTCTACAGAGATGTGACACCATGCAGTCTGATAGACACAATGTTCTGGAGGAACCTGCTGCCTCTATCTTCAGGGTTTCTCCTACAGTGAAGACTACACAGCACCACATCCCTTACGATCATAGTCTTGTGGGAACATCCCCACAAATGCAAAACGGCCCTTTCCGCGCAGTACAGCGGTAGTCGGTCTCCCCACCACTGCAACAAGCTCTTCACGCCAGCCAATCCCAGACGGGCAGCCCAGCGACGGCCAGGTATAAAAGGCTACATTTCCAGCCAAAAGTTGTGCATTCCAGTATTCCGGATCCAGCGTTCAATATCAAGACTCAACGTGCTACGAGCCTCCACGATCGGCTCCCGAGCATCATCCGCCACTCGGCCCGTTAGCAGCATCTACAGCTCGCACCCTGCGGAACGCGCCGCAGTGTCTACCAGCACACGCTGCTCGGCACCACAGAGCTGTCCCAGGCTCTCCACCGCGCAGCCTGCTCCGCGCAACCGGCCGACACTGTACAGAACTCACTCTCACTGCACTGCTTCAGTGAGTCCGTTCTTCACAGGAGTAACTTTGTCGGACCTCACTAACGCGGCCCTTAGCCGCCACAATAGCAAAGGAGAAGCACTTGTAAATACGTCCGACACGGACAACTGTACATAACAATAACCTGTACATATCTACGAGAATAAAGACTGACGTTAATGTGTTTACTGTTGTTGTGATTTCACAGTAGCAGCATACGGTAACCCACAGTCTCAATACTTACTTCCATGAGAACTTCAAATGTAATACACTACTGCATACTTACTGTTTTGACATCCATGCATGATGTTCAAAGGTCAACTCTTTCGGTCCTATCCTGTTTTTAAAAAATTCAGTATGTTTACGGAACTGAGCAATGGCATCACGTGGAAGACTTAACTGAAACATCAGTTTGCAGAGCTTATAGTTTATAAATCCAGCCACTGTTTTCACTTCCAGAGCATTAGTGTCCACCATACGCAAGTCTAATAAACTACTGTATGCCTGAGAGTAATTCCTAAAACAGAATATGCAAACACTTAAATACCTTCTTGAAGAGAAATGCCTTTATACATTAAGCAGAACAAGACAGAGAGCTTTGTTACATACAACACGGTGACAAGAGTATAACCATGCAGTTTAATAATTTCACGCTGTTCTTTCCTTCTCTGATGTGACAGTAACACACAGAAGAGAAACACTGACAATTTCACAAACCAAGAAAATGAAAAGTTCACACCCTCAGTGTTTTAGCATCTAAATTGTTTTATTCAGAGAAAAATCAAAGATGAAAGCAGACCATACTTGTGGGCAGCATGTCCTTCCTGTTTCAATTCATTCAGAAAGCCCATTTTGAACAAATGGCGCACAAAGAGATACTGATGTGTTGTCTTGTTGAGATGGTCTCGATGAGATTTAACATTTCGAGCCTCATGATGATAATAATTTTGAGCCAAATCATAAAATGCATTCTCCAACCTGAAACGAATACAAAATATAACAAAGCACAAACTGAAAGTTGCCACTTAAGCATGCACTACCCAGGAAGAACCAACATGCATTTCTTGTGTAGTTCATTCTGGCTACCATGACAGTGATTTCAGTACATTCTCCAGCGTCTTTAAGCCAGCCATTCTAGTACTTGACTTGTAATGTGTTTTTTGAGAGAAAAAAATAATGTTTAAACATTGTTAGGATTAAGATTCTCCTTCAAAGTATTAATAACATCGTATCATAGACACTATTGGGCTCAGTCTTTGACATCCTTTACACCACCATTTATACTACATTCTACTATGTTTGCCATGTCTTATGAGAACACGCAGGTTTTAAGAAAAACTTGTTAGAGGTGCTTACTCCACCACCTTGGCACCAAATTTCACATGGCAAGCTCCAATCACACTTCCATTATCATCATCAAACCAAAAGCTGAAACCAGATTTCACACCTTTTATTTTTCACCAACTACTGCACTTTGTTTATACAATCTCCAACATGTTTCGACTGAGTTATACAATCACCATCAGGGAGCCAAATGTAGCCAATAAGCAGCTCGCAGCACGCCACAGAATGGTAACTATACATATGCTGCAGTGTGTATTCTTATATATGCAGATTTAAAATCATAAAACATAGGAGTTTAAAGGATAAAATGTATAAAAGTATAACATATATAATTCTGTGTCCAAACATCTGTTGTGAACCACTCCTAATGTTATGTGGTCAAGACCTGTAATTATATTATATCATAACAAGCCGTATGAAGAACGACTGCACAGAAGGATGTATAACATTAAACAGATTTCATACCTTTTGTTTCACACGCACCTCCCCCACCCCCCAAAATACTCGTAACAAAAGCTGCATATTTTTCAAAGACCCGTTATCCACCACTTCGAGATCCTGGTGCTGTTGTTGCCACCTCACACTTTTATACATCTGCACTGTTCTTATTAACAATCATAGAAAAAGTACAAATATTGCTCTGCCTCTAGTGGCTTATGTTCTCATGAAGTCACATCACAATTCATCCAGTGGTTCTGCAGATGAAACATACAGCCAGATGGACACACATGCAGATACAGAAAGAGAGACACTGCTAGCCCTACACGCATTTGTGTTAAGCACATCACATAAAGCAGGTAGCTGAAATATATCAAATATTAACATTTATTATTTACACCAAAATACGAGGCCTGTTCAAAAAGTATCCGACCTTTGGCCGGGAAAAATACATTTACACACCTGGAGGTCTGCAACTCTAATCCCCTTCAAAGTAGTCTCCTTGTGACTGAACACACTTCTCCCAGCAGTTCTGCCATTGTTCAAAGCATTTCTGGAATGCCTCTTTGCGAATGGAGTACAGCTTGGCTGTCGTGTTCCGTACAATGTCGTCTTGTGAGTCAAATCGAGTCCCTTTCAGCTGCATTTTCAGGTGGGGGAACAGCCAAAAATCACAAGGAGCTAAGGAAATCAGGGTCGCTGTTTGCGTAGTCCAGCATGTCCTGCGAGACTTCCAGACGGAATTGCTTCTGCTCCATCGTTAGCAGCTTCAGCACGAATTTCGCGGACACTCTCCACATTGCCAAATCATCGGTCAGAATGGAATGTACCGAATCAGTGCTTATCCCCACTTCCTCCACAAGTTCTCGGACGGTGACACAACGGTCCTGCATGACCAAAGCACACACTTGGTCGATGAGCTCGTCATTTCGGCTTGTTGAGGGCCTACCAGAACGAGCATCGCTCTCCACCGACGTGCGGCCATCTTTGAATCTCTTGTACCACTCCTTACCACACCTCACACGCTGGCTGCACGTGACTGAGGCTGTCTGCTGGCGGAAAAAAATCCACGTATGTGCATGAAGGTCCCCTCCACCTCCTTACCACAGCACACCTCCCGTGCTTCATTAGTTTCCGCGGAAAAAAATTACATCGGATACTTTTTGAACAGGCCTCGTACACTAACTGCAAAGTGGCTATATAAAATTTACACACTCAAACAAGACATTACATCTCAAAATGTCTTAATAATCACACACTAAAAAAACAGGACACTAAATCAACCCACTGAAACAGAGCAAACAGATTTTGTAGTTCAACATTACACATGGCTTTTACTTACAATACAAATTTGTACAGTGACAAAAAAATTAAGCCATTATCACTCTTTTCTGCATCTACTACAGACATGTTTCAATATTCCATCAGCAATGACAGTCTCTTAGAAAACAAAAATATGAGTGACAGTTTCTCATAAATCCAAAAATGTGTCTGTAGTAGATGTAGATAAGAGCAATAAATAGCCTAAGTTGCTGTAACTGTACAAAATTGTACTGTAGGGTAAACTGACACTATTTTGCTGTTCAAAATACTTCTTGTTGCTAAATAACCTTAGAGTAAACTAGGGTTGAAATTAATATTCTCTACAAGTGGCATACTGAGAAAATGTTCTCTTTGCAGCACTAAAACTACTGGCCAGAATATTAATACATGTTTCTAATACCAATCACATCAGTAACGCTGCAACAAACACTCCTTGTGCCATTAATGAGTTTCAGCAGTATTTAGCACATGTAACCTCCATGAAGAATGTGACATGAGCATTACGAAACATATGCTGACATCAGTACCTGTGTGTATATCCTTGCAAATGATCTCCATGTGGAAGAACAAACAGTGACTTTGCATTGAGTTCACAGCTGGTGCACAATGTTGTTGCGCGCTCTGCTGCAAGCATATCTTCTCCTGTAGGCAGTGGTGCAGTCTGCTGGACAAGAATCACTGCAATACGAGTGCTTCTCCCCTCTAATGCCACCCTGTATTTTAAACATTAATAAGTCACCATTCTACGTTACTTATTCAACTGTCAGTTTGTACAGAATCCCCTTTATAACTGCTGTGCAGAAGGTTTATTAAAATTAAAGACACTCCATAAAATAATCATCCACTGGCACTTCCACTAGCGTGGGTAGTCTTCTAAAGAAGTTTATGTTCTTCTTTATGCTCTTATAAGTGCTTCTCTTGTGTGTGTCTGCATTCTTTTCCTACTCTCTTTTGCGTAGCTTCCCAAAATCTGACCTTGCATCATCTCATGTGAGGGCTCTACCTGAGAGCGTGAAGTAAAGCAGAAACATTGTTGACTGCTGTAATAACCTGGTGAGCCTGTCAGTATGTCTAATGGTTCTCTAATGTAGCTGCAATAGCCTTACTAAGCCAAACTGGGTACTTAACTGTCTTGATGTTTTCACTGCAATGTACTCAAGCATTCTTGTCTTCTGGGATGTAAATAGGGCTGTGGAGTTGCAGTCAGAGTTGTGGAGTCACAGTCGGAAGGAATTTTAGGTGGAGCTGGAGTCGGTAAAAATGTACCGACTCTGAGTCTGACCTAAATCTAAAATCTTATCTAGATATTCCAAACCCAGAGCCGTGACAGCTACAGTAACCATTAGACTTATACTTAGATATAGGTTATAAGTCTAAAAAGTAGCCTGATAATTTAGGTAGTGTAATGAAAGATCTTACAGGTTTACCATTATTAATACATACTGAGCTTCTATGAAGGAGTCGGAGATGGAGTTGGAGTTTTAAAAACTGAGGGGTCGGAGGTTTTGTGTACCGACTCCACAGCCCTGGATGTAAACCTGTGTCACTCTAGAAATGGTTACCCATGTTTCCAAGGAAAATATCATCCTTATCTTCAAGGGTTCAATGCACATCCCAGAAAACCAGAATCCTGGATATCCAACCATTCTGATGAACAGAACAAATCTTGGAAGGAATAACGCTACATTATACCTTTCTTTAATTCCTAGTTCAAAAAATGGTCCACATTGACTATGACAACCTTCATAACTTAAATTCATTACTTTTATGCTCTTGCAATGTCAAAATGTATGATATTATAGTGATGGCAAAAATCTGGAGTTTTGAATTTTGGTATGCTGCACTGTGCTCCATTGTACTCAGAACACACTAACTGTCACCAAGCAAAATATCATTAAGGCAGACTGGGAGGAGTGGATTTGTAAAACCCAGTCCTGAATAATACATACAATGCACTGGTAAAGTAGTGTCTCATTTCCTGCAAAAACTGTCCACAAGGTGGTTACAAACCCAATTGTTCTGTACAGTGAAAAAAACTACAAATTCTACTGTCCCTTCATGACTCAAACTCTAGATATTCATTTAAGAATTGAGACTGTTAACTCAAAAGCAATAATTTCAAAATGTCTTGTTTAATATTTATACACACTTCACTATTCCAGACACCACACTGCTATTCAAATCCCAGTCTGCACTGTTCTACTCACCGAACTGATTGCACTCTAGATGCACATTCAATACTCTTCTCATTCCACAGTGGATCATCCCAATCCAATTCATAAAATATTACAACAACTGCAGGCAGTTCATTTAAATGCTTATTCATCCAATTTCGTTTAAGAATACCTTTTGGAATGTACCAGTCATAGGAAGTTCTCTGCAAACACATGCCCCTCCATTAATTTAAAATGATGGCTTCAACACAACAGACCAACAGCTATTTATTACATAAGTATTATGCAATAGTGAGTCAAGGGGAGTCTGGATTGACCCATGAATGTTATCACCAGTAACCATACAGTTATGAATGCATCTGAGGTTACTACAAATTTAAAACGCCTCTAACCTGGGCAGTAGTGCAAATTAAACCCCAGCCATCACTGAAGGTTTAAACATGGCTCCACAAAACAGAAGGGCACTTACAAAAAAACCTGTGAAGAACTCTTTACACCAAATGAAAATAAAAGAAAGCTACTATGTACCCATCTCTAACAACCCTTCCATTAGCACCGACTTACACCAAAATTGTAATATGTGAATTTGTAATCACAATTCACACTAATCACAGTGCACGTGCCATGGTAAAGCAGATCACAAGACAAATGTCAATTACAAACATAGCTAAGTCTGATGTAATAACATGCCAATTTAACATAGTCCAAATCTGTACTAAGAGAATGACACAATTTCGACAGTGCTAAATCTGGCAAAGCACTATCCACTCCACGCTATGAGATGTGTCACCTTTCTGCACATCATGTTGTTGTTTTGAATCAGTCTCTTCACAGACAAGGTTATGTGTGGACCTCTGGTCCATGGTTCAAGTGCTTACCTTCTGTGCCTGTACGATTCCCTGGTGGAATTGGCACAGATTTTTCTGACTACTGATGTCAATCCTTATGTCTCAGAAGGATGAAATCTGTGAATGTGTGGAATATCATGCCCTATCATCGTTCAAAGTCTATACTAAAATGTAGGTCCCATCTGTTAGCTATCAGTTTCTATGTCATCTCATAGCAGGAAGTAACAAGGCCTGGGTAATTCTCTAAGTTTTCAGTGCTGCAATAAGTATTTGTCATAATGACGCAGAAAATAAAAATTCAAAATCTGAAGCCATATTAACAATCACTTGCCACAATTTTACATGTCTAGTTATATAACGAAATGAACATTCAAAATGTACCTTTGTAAAATTTCCAATCTGTAATTTTCCTCTCATATTAAAATTATCCCAACCAAAATGTTTACTATTTTTAAAGACATACAATATCACAAAACTAAAATATCCTCCAACAACTGGCACTACAGCTGCCTAGCCTACCAGCAGGTATATAAATGTGAAAGATATGTAAGCCTTTTTGCGATGCAGGAATTAAGAGAAAGTTCCCCATTGCACATGGCACACAGACAACCTCCAATTCGGTGCAGGATGCAGTTTCCCCACACATCAGATGTAAATGCCACATATTACGGCTAAGTAACAAGACAAAAACAAAGGCTTCATGCCAATCTTTACAGTCATACACAGCAATGTTTTCAAACATATTCAGTTTCACAGACCAGCAAACTAAGTTGTGAATTTTACAAAACCCTCTGATTCCACTACATAACAATGAGATGTAATGACTTCTGTCTATAAGGAAATCTTCACTTTGATCTGTTCCAATGAATAAACCAAACCTACTAAACAAACCTTTGGCTTCATAGGTGGAAATTCATGGGCTGGATCAAGGAGTTTAAACTTAACTGGAGCCCTGTATTGCCTCCTGTTACTGCTGAAGGCATCCCAAATGGCTCTATGAACAGCATTATTTAAGGTATCAAGACCTGTTAGACCAATCAGAGCAAGAGGTTTGCTGCATAGCTCGGGAGGGAAATCAAACACATCTGTGGACATCTTCAAACATTTATCTGAAAATAAAAAATTCACAACGATGTCACGGTTATGGAGACACTTGTGTCCCACTCACATTCTAGTTGAAAGTGTACATATCCACAGAATGTTTTACATTTATTACTCAGTGTAACTAACAAAACTGAACTGCTGGACTCTGGCAGGATATGTTGACACTGGCTACTGAGAACAAGAAATCACTGTGGTGGAGAGGGTGGCTCTGGTGTGGTGCTGCGAAGTGCTGACTCTCTAGGGTGGACTAGAAAGCTGCTCTAGATGGGAATGACTAGCAGCATGTCATTTGCTAAAAATCTTGCACATGCACATTTATCACATTCCTAGCTGGGATTTTCTTTTGGCCAGTGGACTACAGGCCACCACCACCAACTCACAAAAAAATTAATTGATTTCAGGGAGACAAAGAGCTGTGGTCTACAAATGTGTAAGTCTGGAAACATGCATGGGTTGGACACTGTCCATTGTCCTGGGCTTAATAAAAATTAAAACACAGTGTTTCACGCACAGGATCTGTCGTAGTTCTCAGGCAAATGAGTACAAACACACCTACTCAGTTTGGCTGGATTGACAAACCTCTTCTAAACCTCTGAGTCCATATCTCATATGAGAGTTGTTAAACTACAACAGTTGCTGGTGAACTTAATAAAACCCAAATTCAGAGTCCATTCTTAGAATAAACTGTATTATGTCTACTTACTATAAACACATATCAAATTCAATGACAGGCATAAAACATACAGCTTTTCCTAAATTCCATAACAGGGCAAGGTACTTATCAGCTTAGAATGGTCTATCATTACTACAACATGGTTTTTAGGTTAGCAGATTATGCACTCAACCACACTCAATATAAATGCAAAGCTGTTAAATTAAATTCTGGTGTATGTGATTCATTTAACAAAATGCATATGTAAAAACATACACACTAACAGGCCCCTCTCAAGCCCAGCTCTGCTTAAAAACTGTGAATATGATTTGACAGTCATAAAAAACACGATTTAACAGGCATGCCTGGAAATTATACATTGCCACTGTGCCATGTCCAACTTCTGCAAAAAATATATCGTTCTGGTGTATGATTATGCAATCACCGAACGTAGTCAATGTTGCTGACTCTAAAAAGGTCTCCACTGTAATTGGAATTTACGCGCAGTACCTCTCCTCACACTATATTTAATTCCTCGGGAGTATACCGTTTCTTTCGATGTACTTGATTTCACTTCGACATAATGACAGTACCGTGTGGCATAGGTTAGAGTAAGTTACGTTAGGTTATGTTTGGTACATTGCTTATGATAGCACAATTCATTCAGGTTAAGATAGTCTGGGTTAGTTTAGGATAATTTAGAACAGCATGTTACGTTAGCTATATGTCAGGTTACGTTACGTTGCTGTCCGAAAAAACTACTGAAATAGTCTGCACCACATACTTTTCCTTTGACGTACGAACAGTCTCGACCAAATTCCTTGTTTATGGCGAATCTTGCATCGTAAATGTACAACATATATAGATTAAAGTAATATTATCAAATTTACAACCCATGAACACACACTAAATCCTTAATATTCACTCTGCTATACAACCACCCCCACACCTGCACTCACAACGCCATTTTAAAACACTCTAGCACATCACAGCACAGATCATTAATGCCAGCGTACAGCTAGCCTCGTGTATCAAGAAGTGACATCACCGACTACTGTTGATCAATGGCCATCTGATCTAACTCCGTGGAGCAGAGTGCTTCTGAGAAGCTAGCAGATTGTAAGCTAGTCAGCAAATTCCCCGCATTTTATGGAGCCTGGGTACATTACGGCATTCCCACGTGCCCGCCACCTGGCCCTATCGTGAGCCAGATCAATCCATCCGTAATTTGAGGCTTTCGCCGCGATGCTGATGAGATGTGCGTTCTTCTGGGATATTACGCAGCGTCGAATGGTAATCCTTTACCGACGTTTCGGGACGTATCGGTCCCATCTTCAAGGGTCAAGAAGTCCAAGAAACTACTCTTATTGAACTTCTGGACCTCTGAAAATTACCATTCGAAGGTGCGTAATATCCCAGAAAAGCGCAGATCCAGTCCATGCCACCCCATCTCACTTCTCTAAAGATCCATTTTAATGTTATCCTCCCATCTATGCCTAGGTCTTCGAAGTCTTTCCTTCCCTTATGTCTCCCCGCCAAAACCCTGTATGCACCTGTCCTGTCCCCTCTTTGCATCACATGCCCCACCCATCTCAGTCTTCTTGATTTGAACACCCGAATGATATGTGACAAGTACAAGAACATAAAACTCCTCATGTAGTCTTTGGCCCTTGCCAACATGGCAGGGGGTGAGTCCAACATTACAAATTAAGAGTAATATGTTCTGACCAACCACCACCCTGAAAACCTACTGAACTCTAGGCCAATCTCCATCCTAGCAACTGATAACCTCCTTTGTTTCCCCTTTTAGTATGTATGTTTTCATCCAGTGAATGAAACAGTCTCAGCATAAACCAGAAGCCGATGTATTTCATTTAACTTCAAGTTAGATTTTGAGAATTAATTTTAGTGACAGTGACTCGACTTACGGGTGCCATTTTGTGAAGATAAAAAAGAAGATTCAGTCAGTTACAGTTATCCTGCCTGTTTTCATATTAGTGACAGAAATAATCTACTTTGGCAAATACCACTTCAGTTACAGGTATGCTAGTAACTCTGCAATAGGATGTGTTCAGCTCCATCCTCCCCCTTAGTCCCAACAACACCACACCTTGTGACCATCTGTTTGGAGGATGGACAGCTCAACAGCTGCTCAAAATGCAATAGCGAAGCAAGGAAATGGAGCCTAGCCAAACAGGCTTGACCTTAACTTTTTTATTATGTGAAACAGTGTTCCAGCTTTATTTGTAGTTACATTTTCTGAATTTGTATTTCTGTTACATTATGAAATACTGAACTACATGTTATGATTATCTAACACTTTCACAAGTGCTTCTGCCTGTACATGGTGTATCTCTGACATTACAATATAACTGATTATGGGTTGGATGAATCTCTTTCCTGTATCTCATCTGTGTGCCATTTACCTGCGCAATGGAAAGAAGTAGATCAGGGCATCTGTCATGTCAAAAGCAGGCCTGAGAGATTATGGATCCCATTATCCAGAGATTTAGTCCCAACTAGACTATCCTGAAGAGGGAGGCTGCAAGCTGCTCTGGAAACATGATATCTATACACCCATCTACATAGTTTAATATCTCAGGAAATGGAAACCTACAAGACAGTTGAAATTTGAATAGAAATTTTGTTACTTTAATCTGAGGGAAACACCACATCCCTCTGCAAGTAGTTATCAGAAGGGTATTAATGATGAGATGTCTGATATTCCTGCAAAATCCAGATTGAGGTAGTCTGCTGTTTGGCGAGATACACAGTCCTGAGAGGAACACATATCATTTAGGAAACACAGTACATCTAATTGTAAAAAGCTTTTAGAACTGCTGCAGAAAAACTTCATTTCCTTAAGAAGTTACTTATAGATATAACACATTAATTTTAGGGAGCTGAAGTTATTAACCATTTTCTGCAGTAGAAGAGCCTGTGAAATACTAATTTTTAGCTAAGAACTGAAATTCAGAACTAATAATTGTTTCAGTCTTTTTTTATAACAATACTTTAATTATTCTAATCAAGGTCGCATCCAGGGGGGTGCTGCCAGGCTCCAGCCTGCACCAAACCCCCCCAAAGGGAAATTTAAAAAAACATATTTTGTAGATATTCTGTTAACAAAAGTTTTATGCGAATTACCCTTCAGCTGAAAACAGCCACTGAAATCGACTGATGACTAGTACATTAGAATTTTGAAAAATAAGTTAATATAATTTAAAAAAGGCATGAAGATAGGACACTGTGATTGAGTAATGGAACATGTAGTTATATTTGTATGTGCATAAATGCACTTGCAGACAGTGTTGTGGTGTACTTCAACACTATTTTTATAATATAATTTTTAAAATTAGACATAAATTGTACGTAGCCTCAGGGTCAGCCCCCCCCCCCCCCCCCACCAAAGGAACCCGTAATTTTCCCCCACCATATTAACTTTTATGGCCCAACGGTACAGAGTAGAATGTATTCTCACTAAATTATTTAAAATTCTCCACCAAATTATCGGAAATGTCCTCATATTCCTTTGATGAAAATCAGCTTTTTCTCACCAAGAGTTCTGCGTGGCACGCAGCAGTCGGCTGGAAGGGCAGCTGTTGCGTGACACGGATCAGTGATCACGCATGCGTGATGACTTTAAAATCACGCGCGCATATTTTAACAATCCGCAGACATACAGTACCAACAAGTCAATTTCTGTGCGATCAAGAGACAGCCCATCACGCGTCATGCATTCACAGACGCGTGGTTGTTGAAAACGAAGGCTGAAAGGTGGGCTTTCAGGAACAATTTCGCGAGTCGATTCGTTTAAAGCGGATCATCGCTACAGTAGGACCTATAAGGTTTATTTTCGGACTCGGTCAAGAATAGGAGAGGAATGTCTGGATATCCTTTCTGGGAACATCAAAATTTTGTCAAATACGAAGCTCCGCTGCCGTAATTTACAAGGTAAAATTCCGCCGTTAAACACAAAGTATACTGTCAAGTACATGGACGGAAAGTAAAAACTGTGCAGTTGAACCTTAGAAACGGAAAACACAGTACACTGAAATGAAATTGTTATGAAGTATTTATGTTGCGGAGTCAAATCCATACATAACTGGCTAGCTTACCACATTACCTTGGGAGCCCTCAAACAACAGAAGATGGGTGTGGTAGGCCAAAGGCGGGACGGATGAGGAATAGTCATTCGAATGCCAGCAGGGGCAGATATTTGCCTCACCTCCCCAGCATCCTTACCGGCTCCTTCCCCAGAAACACAGCAGCGGGTCCGCAACACTGACCGCTCGCTGCCATGTAGCGCCCAGGCGTGGTTGGAAGCCCAGTTCCTTGAAATTTCTTTACGGCCTTTGCCTCTTCTTAAAAAGAGAATCTTAAAAAAAGGACACGTTAAGAAGATATCAAAATATGTGTACAATAAATCACAGTATTAAGAAAGCAGATACACTCAAGTGCACGTGTATCTTGTTGCATTAATATACAGCTTCGAGTTGCTTAGAAAAATGTAACTAAATTTTTAAAATCAACATTGAGAAGATAAGGCTGAAACGCTGCCTTCAGGGAAAAGATTGGATTAGATACGCGTTAAACGCGCCTTAGACATATGTGACGTTATTTTACGCTAAAGAATTTTGGTAGAGGAAACTATTAGGAACTGTCCAATTGGAAGATCAAAAAGTAAATAGGAATATAAAAGCTGGATTTTATGGAGATACAAAATTTATAACGTAATTTCCCTTTCTGACTTAAAGTTTGCCACAATTTCCAATTTCAAAAGAGGCGCAATATTTGTTATGTGGAAAGGAATGTGGTGGCAGGTTACATAATGGGCAGATTTTTAAGCATATATTTGTAGGTTTCTCGGTAAAATGCAAGACAGGGAGCTTCATTAATAGGAAGGACTTTAAATTTAACATTTGTAATAAACGCATCCTGTTTGGCCAAGGAACGGTGCATTCCTGAAAATGATAATTCTGAAAAAATTGTATACATTCTTCGAGAACAGTTTTTTAAACGGAACGAAAGATTTGCTTAAATTAAGCCCAGGAAGAAAAAGGATATTATTGGGACTTTTGACTATTCTGGGGCCAAACGTCAAAGTTCGTTCTGTGTAGGCGTATTCGCGGAAACGTCTTTAGTTTCATCTCCATTCACGTGTGGCAGAAAGCAGTTGACATAAAACGAGCACCAATTCCACGAATTTATTTGCCTGCTCCGAATTTGGCTTAGAAAACCCACAATTTAACAAATACAGTTACAGTATTTTTGTTGGAATATCATTTTTATCTGTGATCCCTGGTTTTTAAATTTTGTGTGACCTGCATTTAAGCACCTTGTGGTTATGCAGCCATTTCAGCTGTACACGCCTACAGATATTCTACAGCAGAGCGGTAAAAACTTCATGCTCTTTCTACTTTTTTTCTCAGACTTCCGCTTTCAGCAAATGTCAAAAGACAGATTGCTCAGGCATTCGAAATCCCACTTTATAAAACTTAAGATTTTTCGCGGGGAGAAGTGTTGAAATATTTATTGGGTCTTGTATATGACAACTTTCAGCTCATCCTTATATCTGGCAATATCTCAAAATGGCGGACTGACAGCGGAGAAGGTTAGAAAGATACAGACCCAGCATTTAATTGACGATGATTACAGAAATTGGGAATACGAACACAAGCGCTTTATTGTTTATTCTATTGCGCTTTTATATACAATCTTATGTCTGTTTTATCAAAGACTCGTAGAAATTATCAAATGCAGAAGAGGAGACATACATTTAATATTCCTCTTAATTCCCGAGCTGACATGTCATATTATGTACAAACAGGTACGAAAGAATGTGTATGTACTGTCTTTGTATTGCAATCCCATCTAATAAGGCACAACTAAGAATTTAATATGGCCTACAAGAAAAATGGCAGATGTCTAAGCAAATTATTTGAAGTTATTCCGCTTTATATTAAAATGGAAATCGTAATTCTACAATTCAATCAGACTCTTTTGACGCGGGTCAACTAATGACATTAATATAACGAGCTCCATTTATGTTACTCGAAGCAGTCAAACTTATGTGGCAGGTGGTACTTCGAAAAGAAGAACAGAATGAAGGAAGACTGTGCAAAAAACATGGTAACATAAATTCCCAAAGGGCTGCAAATTCTGTCGTATTTTTCCTGTTTGTCGGGAAAGTATGAATCTTCCTGTAGGCTTTCTTGTACAAGTCAGATTGACGGTGTTAAGTGTTAAATGTTAAGTTGATCTGAACCTGTAAATTCAGCGAGAATCATTACATAAACTTATAGATGCAGAAATGTTGCAAGCAAGGCAAATCAAATATATCACCCTGCAATAATAACACCGTAAACGTGACGCAATATATAACATGATAGAAAAGTTTCGTAATAACGGAAATATTTCGGCCATGCACCGTTCCTTGTTTCACCCGCTCGCCACGGTGAGGCACAGGATATGAGCGGGACCTGAAAAGAGACCAAAAAAAAAAATAAAAAAAGAGAAAAGGACACAATTAGTAAAAACAGTAACACGCACAGTCCGGGAACAAGTAAAAACAGTGGTAAGCACAGTCCGTAAATAAGAATATTGAGAATGCTGAAAACTTACCTGTGCTGTCTCTGTCCTTTTACTTCATTTTGGTTTACCTTCTTATACAACGAAGACTTGTAATATATAGTTCTTAATTCAGTACTGAACGCGCTAATAATCATGGAAAACGTACACGTGAATAACTGCTTTGTATTCTTGGTCCATTACATATAAATCCTTTTCAGAAAAGGATCATGCAATGACCATTTAAATACAAAAGCACTTCGTCGACAGTTGCGGATGAAAACAACCACACGCTATAACGGAGCGAAAACTATCATTTGGAGACACAGTTACGGCTACTCGTCGGAAAAATAAACAAATCGATACATTCTTGAGTTTAAAGCGCAATGCGCATTTATCGTGTTGAAACGGCACTTCTTTCAGTACGCGTGACGGCAGCATCAACAAAAAACGTCAACAGCTTCTTCTTCTTCTTCTTCTTCTTAAACCGCAAATCAAATACATCGTGTTCGACAGACGCTAAATTCATTACGGAAATCAAATGCTAAAGCAAGCGCGGTCGATTAAAGTACGTTCTTATACTTTGCTTTTAGGCTTATGGAAGAAAATCGCCACTGTAATACGAAACCTGCAGAGTTAACACAACCTGGCTACTATTCACAGAAACGTCCAAAGCCAATCAATTCATTCGCATTCTAATACGGTCGCTTGTTCGACTGCTACTGGTTATATAATTTATCTTTTCCGTATTTCAAAACACGATGCCGCCGACAATTCCCCAACTTTCGAGGCACCTGAAATGTAAGGGCTACTAATGCACTTTCACTCCTCCATTCGTAACGACGCACACGACCAACCTTCAATTCCTATCCCTCGACGTCCCCACGTTGCTGGTCCCTGGACATCCGGGACCTACCTTTGGTTTGTCCCTCGATGGCTGCTCCATATATTGAGGCGTGGGATGATTTTATACAAGGCATTCACACCACATTCACACAAGCGTATCTAACATATGAATGTATGAGTACCGGTAACGTTACAGTTTGCGCGTTGCTCCTTTCCACTTGGTCCTGGGTTCGAAGTTCTGCTCCGGATGACTATTGCTGCAATCCTTGGATTGTTGCAAACGTCCACACAATCACAGCACTTGCTATTGTAGCACTATCACTGCCACTGTCACTATCACTATCACTAGCACTAGCACTAGCACTAACGAGAGCGTTGCAGTCGCTTTCGTATTCACATCACACGTACTTAGACACTGAACGATGAAAACGAACGCCACGTTTCTAAGGTTACACTCGAAAAAAAAATCTGATCACTGAAAAAACACTATTCAAGACCATGAAGAACATAATGTACACTAAAAATATGTGCTATAATAATTATCACTCACTGCACAAACACTCGCGTAAACGTAAGAATTCTTATATTCTGTGAACAAACACTCCCGAAAATAAAAAAGGACAAAATTTTGAAGCCACACGCAATTAATGCACATGTTAGCTGTCGGCTGCGCCTGCGTTTTTCTGAAATGTTAAAGCGATACTCTCCAATAGCAATGAATTTAGAGAAACGCCAGTATCTGTCGCAATTTATTGTCACAGACTGTTTGAAAAGTAATACTGAACTCGAAATTTAAAACGAATGCAGTTGCTAGCAGGTGATTCTTGCATTAGTTTTGTGTATTAACCTTTTAAAGACGAAGCGTATCTGTTTTATATAAGGACTCAGTGCGTACCGCGCTGTAAACACTCTCCACTTCGGTTATAAAAACCAATATCTTAATGCTTAATAAGGCAAAAGTTGCTGTTTGTTCTGAGATCCGTAAAAACACATAAAAGCAATGTGGGTACCACGTAGAATTTTTCAGTGTTAAACCTGGTCGTATGTAAAGTTACCGCTAGGCTTTAAAAGGTTAACGAGTAGATCTTACGGGTTCTAATATCGACTTAGTATGAAATCATTATAAACGAGTTTAGTGAATTCATCACCGTCGTTAATAATGGCCAGGCTGTACATAAATATCGGTGTTAATAAGATAATCTAAAAATATTTTACTTCGTGAAAACACGCTGTGGAGGACAAAATCTCGTAGGTCTACCAAAAAGAATGGCGTAAACTACGTATACATAAACGTTGTTGACATGCGCTCAAATCAAACGAATTTTACTTTCACCTGAAAAATGTTCGCGACTCTAAACACGATGCGCATAGAAAATTTTGTGAGGACAGGTATTCGTAAAGGGCTAGTTTCAGTTACGGTATCAAAACATTAAGATGAAATACGACTGCAACAATGTGAACTGGACTTAACTTGCTCAAGCCAATAAATGTGTCATTTACGCGTTTGGTGTTTAGCTGTAGTTTCTTTACATCTACTCAACGATTAAGGAATGTCGTAACGGCAATGGCGAGGCACTTTTTTAATACGCCAGTTGTTATAACGATGTACACCTTCAATAATTCCACAGCGAAAAATTGAAAATATGTTCCCGTTGCCGGGTCATGAAGCGCACTTATTATCAAAATATTCTAATACGTAATTTATGAATGTATTTAGTCCCCCTATTACCGAGGCATGAAACCCCTGCTACATCATTGTATTTCACAACGAACCTTATGTAAATATTTAATTCTCCTATTCCCGGGCATGAAGCCCCTACTATATCAACATATTCTACAATGCACTTATGGAAATATTTAACCCACCTGTTACCGAGGCATTAAGTCCCTCCTACATCAATATATTTCACAATACACATTATATAAAAATTTAACCTTCCTATTCCCGGACACGAAGCACCTACTATATCAATATATTCTACAATACACTTATGGAAATATTTAATCCTCCTATTACCGAGGCATGAAGCCCCTCCTACATTAATGTATTTCACAATACTCCTTATATAAATATTTAATTACCCTATTCCCGAACATGAAGCCCCTAATATACCAATATATTCTACAACACAGTTACGGAAATATTTAACCCGCCTGTCACCGAGGCATGAAGCCCCTTCTACATTAATGTGCTTCACAATACTCCTTATATAAATATTTAATTACCCTATTCCTGGGCATGAAGCCCCCACTATATCAATATATTCTACAATACACTTATGGAAATATTTAATCATCCTATTACCGAGGCATGAAGCCCCTACTATATCAATATATTCTACAATACACTTATGGACATATTTAGTCATCCTATTACCGAGGCATGAAGCCCCTCCTACCTTAATGTATTTCACAATACTTCTCATATAAATATTTAGTTACCCTATTCCTGGGCATGAAGCCCCTACTATATCAATATATTCTACCAAGCACTAATGAAAGTATTTAACCCTCCTATTCCTGGGCATGAAGCCCCTACGATATGAATATATTCTACAATGTACTTATGGAAATATTTAACCCTCCTCTTACGGAAGCATGAAGCCCCCGTACATTTATATATATTTCACGGTACACGTTACAAAAATATTTAACCATCCTACTCCCGGACATGAAGCCCCTTATACATCAATATATCCTGCAACATAATTTATGAAATTATGAAATATGTATGGACTCGAGCCACATTACTCGACCCCAGTCTTTGCAGGGCAAAGCTGGATAATTACTTCTCTCCACACCTCACACAAAATTTTTATCTTTTTGCATTGTTTTTACACTCACTCCTATTTTCAACACCTTGAACCACAATTCTGTCCTATAAACAGAGCGGAATGCCTTCTCAAAATCTACAACTACCAGAATATTTCACCTCTTTCACCTCACAAATATTTGCCCTCACTTGTTGTAACATCGAAAATATTACCCAGTGTTTTTCTACCTTTAAAAGAACCCAGCTTGAACGGGACTAAATGCCACGTGATTCAACAGCCAGTCCCTACCTTCATTTAAGGCTGTTGGGGAGGACGACGGGGCCAAATTCATGAAAGGTGAAACTGTAAGTTTAGACAAAATTCTGTACGGGAAACGTGTTAAACATAATTGGAAGATAAAACACGATATTTCGGATAAGGTTGTGCGGGGAGTAAATGCGATTAAACTGACTCGCGGTGGAGTATAATGACAGATTTTATGACGCTGAAATTTCGGAGACGCAGTGATGAAAATACGGAAAGTAGTACGGCAATGAGAGTGTGTGACAGGGCACTGGTATTAATTAATATTCTGCTGCTATTCTATTGTGGAAATGCTGGAGACGAGAAGCGTTTCCAAATTGTGAATGGCCAACTCCACATTCAAGGATACCTGCATTTCTACTTCCAAGCTACACATTCTGCTACGATGATGAAACTTTCTCGCATTTCTTTAACTCTTCATTACGAATAAAAAAAAGAATTTGTTATGTGGAGACCACGTCTGTCTACCTCTCCGTCTGTCTGTGGCCTAATACCTTAGACTAAACCGTTCCTCGGATTTTCATGAAATTTCGCGTGTATCGTCAAACCGTGTGACATTTCGAAAGTAAACAACGCCTTGGCAAAGCCTACTTACTACTGTACATTATGGGGTACACGACTTGAAATCTTGTTACTAATAAGTTTATCACATATTCGAAGTGTATGGCCACATATACATTGCAGTTTTTATTTATCATCCACGGAACGTTAATGGACCAACAGGTAAAATTTGAAAGCCAGAAATGTAAAGTAAGCTCTGTTTTGCCAACAATGAAATTTGAACCAGTGTACAAATCAGATATGGGCCTAGTCAAATCTAGGCACGATATTTTCGGAATTAGAATCGAAAGGAAAATGCTGTCTTGCCAGTATAACTGACACCGGTTGGCAATGGATGCATGTGGATGTACAGATCGTGTTAATTTATTACGTGCCGGCCATGCAGAAAGAATAGAGGAAACCCACAACCAGAAAAAATAAGTGTTAGTTCTTTTAGTGTGTTAGTAGACAGAAATAAAGAGAAGTTATCTGTGCCATTCATATGCATGTTGCCAACGTATAAAAATAGCAAATACTGACGTCTGTATTTAGCAAATCCTGTATAATTACGTACAATTATTCGCAGAAAGAATGAACTACCCACATAGGATTGTGGTGACATCAAAATAAGTTGTTTTATGAAAAGTCAAATATCTAAAACAATTTTGCAGTAATTCATCATTCACTGTGCCCAATCATAAAGTGACACTCAACAAATGGACCATCTTTCTGCAAAGAGTGGCTTAGGAATTAGTGTTCTTAAAACAGACTCTGTTTTCATTTATGGTGCCATTTTCAGATATGGATTTACAGCTATCAGCTACAGTAGGTATGGTATTTCGATGTTATGAACACCTACTGCCTAAACGGCTGTCGCCTGACTTGATCTAGAAGACTCTTTCCCGTAATAATCTCCAAAACGAACAACCTCTTTCAGTTACAGGTTCCAGTAATTAACGAGAAATGAAATATATTTGTCAGTCAAGACCTGTTCGGTTGTTTGCTCTAAAGAACTAGCCAGCCATACAATCTCCAGTAAAAGATTTAATGATATCGGCAATGCATGCGGATACTTAATGTTTCAGCTGCACAAAATATCATTAGTCTAACGACGTGTCAGCATTCCAATGTATTAAGCACAACAGGGGTACGGCAGCAACGCATGAAACACATTAAACATAGCTGAAACCACTGGAGTTCTGTGCACAGTACGGAGCAGCGCTTTATGTCATAGGTCGCGACAGAAAAAGACTAGAAGGAATGGACTGGAAATATGAGTTGATGGACGTTAGCAAACGGGACGCAGAGAGATTATGTTGTGCCAGGTCAGCATCAAGACACCTGGGCTTGCACTAGATAACGACGAGAGCAACCAATGTGTTAGTGGAACTAACGTAAGGCGAGTTCCAAAGAGAAGGAAGGGAAGGGCTGCAGTGAAGTATATCGCGCTAGTGTCGTGACATTACAAGTGGAGTAGCTGAACGGAAATGTAAAAATCATCAGCTACAGAACCTTTCGACTTAAGAGACGGATATTCCTAGCAGGATACATCATTCTTGATTAAAAAATGTAAACTGGATTTCAGATATTGGTAACAATGATATTCACCATTCCACACGTAAGCAGAATAGATTGCGTAACATGTAAAGGCACCAAATAAATAATCAGTAAGTTACTAACTACCCATCCATCCACCCACCCATCCAACTAACTAACTAACTAACTAACTAACTAACTAACTAAACTAACTAACTAACTAACTAACTAACTAACTAGCAACTCCATAGAACGGAGCCCTTCTTGAGAAGCTAAGAGTTTCACAGCTAGTCCAAGAAATTCTCCGCATTTTATGGAACCAAAATTTTCATTGCCGCATTCACAAGAGCCTGACACCTGTCCCTGCCCTGAGCCAGATCAATCCAGTTCATGCCTATTCATTCCACTGCTTGAAGACCAACTTTCATATTATGATCCTAGCTAAGCCTACGTCTTCCAAGAGGTCTATTTCCCTCGGGTTTACCCACCAAAACCCAGTGTGCAACTATCCCCTCTCTCCCCCATACGTGCTACATGGCCCGTCCAACTCGTTCGTCTTGATTTGATCACCCGACAAATGCTCGGTGAAGAAATTAACTTAGAGTGTTTCTAGTTTTAGTAGTAGTAGTAGTAGTAGTAGTAGTAGTAGTAGTAGTAGTAGTAGTANTCTAGTTTTAGTAGTAGTAGTAGTAGTAGTAGTAGTAGTAGTAGTAGTAGTAGTAGTAAAGTTAAAGTTGTCACACACGTGCCATGAAGGCACAGACGGGAAGCTGAGATACAGCTCCGCACACTCTCGACCTCGGCGCTTGACGGAGGTTGAGTACTAATGCTTTTACTAACATTAATAATAATACTAATGCTAATACTAGTACTAGTAACAATATCGTATGCCCCACAGAGTAATACTAAATGAAACCAAAAATTTATTAGTTCAATCAAACAGAATACTGCATCCGCTAAACAGGTTTTTTCCAGTATTCAGCCTGTATACCTACGTTTACAAACAATATTATTTAATAGACAATTTCTTACCTACCACTCAAATTTCCCATCCTAATTGCAATTCGATACGCTCTTATGCTTTTAGACCCACTGGTACAAAAAATAGAGTAATAACATAATTAGGCCCACATTTTTCTGGTACGTTTCACTAAATCATTTACCTAAAAAAAAGCAACCTCATAACCCTTCCACTTCCACTGCTTCTTCTATGTACCTCATAAAATTCATACCTCAAGTAACAGGTGGTTTAGTGAAGGCATAGCGCCTCTTATTCGTAACGTCAACACTATATGGAGGTGGATTTTACCTAGATAAACCTACAAAAACTAGAACTTTCCCTCCAGCTTAAAATTGTAATATAAAATGTTTTGTCTGCTTGGTTCTTTCATATAGTAAAGCACTGTAATAATAGAATATTAAAATGATGGAGTCTGCACTGTTTCTCATACGTTAAGACTAAATCAATTGCTTATATAAAAAAACCCCATAAATCTAACAATTTCACTTCGTCTTCTAACTACCTGATAAAGTTCGGGCTTAGGTTAAAAATTCTGGTTTATAATCATGTTTCAGAAAATCCTGTCAAGAAGTTCTAAAATATGAGATAATAAATTAATATTCGATTACTTAACACGTTTTATCAATATAATCCATGTGTAAAGAAATTGCGGTAATATATTACACAACATTATCGCAAAGGACCAAAATAAAATCTTGAATTAAATTTATACGTACAAAGTTTTATTTTCTATGGATGCCTCTCTCCGTGTAAGAAAGCAATGATAAATCTCGATAATAATAGTTTACCTGTTAGGATTCGAACTTGTTGCCTGCCGAATGCAAGTCAGCAACATGACAGCTACAGAATGTAACTTGTGCTTTCCACGCAGCTTGTAAATATCTTCGTAAATATCGGCCTATAGTTGGTACCCTTCTTCCAACTGCATGAAACAAAGATGGCCATCACAGTTTCAGAACACGTAATACAACCTGAAGAGGTCGTTGGCGTATGAATACGTTACGGAAGTTACAAAACGCGTATTCAAAGTAAAATAAGATGAAAATAAAGGTTTTACTCTAATATTCCGCTTTCGTTTATAACAACAAAAATTAAGAATTAAAGTGTGACTGGCAGAACATTTAACTTTAAGCACGTAATTGTGAAATTCGAAGTACACTGCCATGGCCTTCACACTGGCAACGAAGTTGATACGTGTTCATTTCCCTACTTCGAACAGCGCCGAAATAATATTTAGTATCACCAATAAAACAAGTTGCTTTTGGTTTAGAAGTGCTTTTAACGTACACAAGCTGATACAAAACCATATATATGCCTACCTGCTAATAGCTAACAACTACACAGAGCACTCTACTGGCCCGGCAGCTACCCTTATGCAGCAAGGAGTGACGCAACTTTGCAACGCGGAAGGGAAAGAAGAGATGTCCGCCCTCAGCGATTGTGAACGAAACTGTAGCCGGGTTTTTGAGGTAACCCGTGTTACGTCATCTGCACTGATCAAGTGTATGGCACGTGTCAAGGTCAGATCTGAAATCACGGGGTGGCGGAAGGTACAAAATAGTTCACAACTTGTACTTATAAGTCGCAATAAATATGTAAAACGTAAAGACATCCCACATTTTTTCTGACAGTCCACGAAATAAGGAAAATGTTTTTTCCCCTCGGATCTATCAAATGTCGGAATTTTACCTTTGCCAATAAAATGTTATTCTAACCTGCAGTTTCTTTGTAGCCATACCGAAGGGTATGTTGCGGGTTGCAGAGCAAAGGGGCACATTAACGTTTGGAACGACACACACTGGTAGGATGTTGGCGGTAAAACGTGGTGAGTACATATGCACTGATCAACTGTATGGCACGTGTCACGGTCAGATCTGAAATAAAGTCGTGGCTGAATGGAAAAAATAGTTCGCAGCCTGTAATTACAAATTGAAATGAATACGAAACGGTAAATGTATCCCAAATTTCTTCCGACAGTCCACGAAATGTGGAATTTTTTGCCCTCGTATCAATGAAATTTCGGAATTTTGCCATTTCGAATAAAATGTTATAATCTGAGGTTTTTTGGGAGTGTAGCGACCTGTATTACCGACGGGAGTGTTTCGGGTTGCAGAGCAAAGAGAGAGAGAAAAGTTGGAAACACACAAACTGGTAGTATTTTTGTTTCATATGCTCCTGATTTTCGGAAGGAAGTTCCCAGGATTCGCTCAGTGAGATAATTCATCTACATTACACATAAAAACCGAGTTCATACTTTGGAGTAAACAAAATACACTCCATTACAAAAATCAACCGGTTAGTGGCTCTTAGGGAAATAATAGCTTCTTACTGTAATAATTATACAAAACTCACAAATACGTGATAAAGACAAAATAAAAAGTTTAATATTGAAGGAAGTGGTAAAAATACTTACCACTCTTTATTAAAGCTTCAAATAATTAAGCAGTCAATGCATAACAAAGGTTTAGGACGTTCTTTGTGGTCTGTAATGACATAACAGGGAGTTTTAATGGGTTTCAATGTAACTGGCAGATAAAGCAGCTTGACATGCTGGATCATTAGCCATAACGTTATTGACTGCCTGGTCAGTCACTTCAGAATCTGCCTAAATCAAATTCAACCTGAAGATGGAAGTAGCATGTTTCTATTTCTGGGTCATCCAACACAACCTTGCAGACCCTGTTCCTAACTATATAAGCTGCTGTCACATCCCATGACAAACAGGCCCACCTGTTGATCGAGTTGGGCTATGGCAAAACTGCCCAGCAGAACAGGCCATTGAGAGGCGCTGTTGCTGCCCACTGAGGAGTCACGGGTTCAGTTCCTGGACTGCCTATGGATTTATCGTGAATAGTGTTTCATTTCGCCGAATTATGTGGTTTCCCTTTCCAATAAACATTTTACCCACGTTATATAGTAAGATATCATGTTCCTTTATGTGTACATGTCTGACCAGCCACAGCACATGTTGCAACCTAGATCATCACATACGTCTTCAATTTCTCTCTGATCTCTGGTTTAGGAAGAAAAAGTAGGCATATTTTTTACATAATTATATTCCAGTTTGCAATAGTCAACCAACAAATGCACAATATTGTTCCTTAGATATTTATATTATGTAATATTACACTTAATATTCAGTGTGATACACAGTGTAAATAGCTGAGGAAAAATGTTGTGCCTTTTTAGTTTGAGTGTTAGGAATTGGTTATGGACATTGCATGGAATGAACAATATAAGGTTTATATTCCAGTTAGACTGTTTACTGTTTGTCATGTTTACAATTTTCTTTGGCTTGTCTAAAATATTACAAGAAGGTGCTCCAGGACATGTCACCACCACTTCCTCTGCCAACCTTTCCATACCCTCCTAACTTATGTCATTCAATACTCAGCTGTTCTATTGGGATTTGAGGATTTTTGTTTGCCAGAATTCCTGATTTTCCTCTCCTGGGTGATTGGAGTTGGTGCAGAAACTGAGACGTGGACTTGTTGACTGAGATGACAGGATTCAATCCCAGGTAGAAGACATCTTTGCGTACTGATAGCTTGGTGGCCAGTCCAGCAACTTATCGCAGGTGGGGAGGGGGGAGTGGGTGTTGCTGGTATATGCAGGCGACTGTTCACCTTCATCCAGTGCCGAGATTAAGAATGCATGGAGCTAGACACCCACTAGCCCACACGTCTTTATTGTGAGGTGCTTAATTATGTAAAGTGCCAGGATGGGGTTGTGTTTACATTGTGAGCTATTGTAGAAGAACCAACTGATACAAGGAACCGAGAAACTGGTATTTGTGTGAATGTGAACGAAGCTGATGTTCAAGAAACAGCAAATGCCGAAATTTGGGAACAGTCCAGTGGCACACTGGATGAGGAAGTTACTAAATCTTGTTCAAATGCAGGTGAAAGATCAACTGAGTGCACTCGCCCTTCTCAGTGTGCACAGGGAAAATGCAGTCAGCCCAAGGTAAGCCTTAAACCCCACCGGAGCTTAGACCTTGTGATTTAACTTAGGTGAGTCATGAATCATACATATAAATATATATATATATATATATGTTGTTACAATGTCATGTAATAGTTACATTTATGACATGATTTTCAAAACAGAGTTTTTTAAAATCAAACAAATTATGTACATTCTCACGGTCAGCCCCTCATAAAGAAAAATTCTGGGTGTGCCTATGATTCTAATGCCAATGGAACTTACCCACATTAGTAAAAATTCAGACATATTAATTCATACACTTAGTTATAAATTAGGAAAACACACTGCTGCCATTGAGGCAGCTGTAATATAGCAGGAAAATTTCTATTTGAAAAAATGATTACTCTCTTCATGTAAGGTAATACTAAGGTAATACTATCATAATCAATGATTTCACAGTATTTGTGTCAATTATTCAACAAATATCTTCTCAAGTAGACAAGATCTTCTGACAACATTCTTTTCTCACTTTTGGACATCGGAACACCACATCAGATGTAAGTTTCTGTTCCAGTGGCGTATGTAGGAATTTTAAGGGCCTCTTCTTCCTACATAGTTAGTAGCATACCTCAACTGGTCTTGCCATGCCAAAACCTGCACCCCTAATTGCATGTCTTACTTCTTGCAACAACTTTACTTACCTATTACACAAAATATAATAAACAGACACTTAACAAATTAGAAGACATTTTGTAACTGTTTGCTTATACATTTACTTCAGCTTCATTTAACGATACATTGGTTTATATAAACTGGTGTTTGATTTACATTTAATGGAGCCATAAAGTATGTCACTTTATGACAATAAAGAACAAAGGATTGCAGCAAACAACATTAAAAATGCGTTACACTACTGTCCAAATTAAACAGTTTCCATGGAAGAGATTTTTTGCATTGTATGTGTGACAGTTTGCCTATTCATTCCATTATGATCTATCTAAATATGCTTAAAAGAAAAGCACACTGGCTGGGTGAAAGAGAAGGCTTCCTTCTAATTCCTGTAAGTCTTTAGCATGATCATAATGTTTCTATAAAAATAATGTATAGCAATGTTACCTAGCATGAAGCATTCATTATGCACCATACTGTATATGAAAATGAAGTTCATAATATCTCTCACTTGTTATCATTAGTGCTTTAAAGAAGCTAAGATATAATAAATAATAGTTCAGCTGCATTGCTGAAACAAATCTCGTTAAGTTTCAGTAGGACATATCTAAAGATAAGCATAGATATCTCTGACTAAACATCACATCATCAAGCAGCAGGGATGTGAAGCAGATTTGAAAATAACTGTAAATTAATTCAGAGATCCACAGCTTCATCCAAAGACTACATTTCAAAAAGACAGCAATGTTCATATCACTGTCAAATTTGGCACTGATTATTACAATCCAACAGCAAACTTCTGAAAGGGTATCACCAGTAAGTAGAATGGCCAGTTAGTGTATTCTGCCCTGCAACTGGAATCAGCTAGAGCAGAAGACATGTGGTACCTATGGTTGAGAGGCCATTCGAATCCTTGCCGATTCTCGTGAACGATTGTGAACTTCTGCAGTACGCAGGGTAATCCCAAAAATATCTTCATGGTAGCGATTTTCATCCTGAAACACAATTTTTTAGTTGTGCCAGATTTATTAATACTTGATTTCACTTGTTTGTTTTTGTGAGTTTAGCACAGTGGGATGTACCAGTTAACAGTTACACATTTCTTTTATATCACATTTGCTTAAACCCAGTATAGAACTATGCTACCAGTTTATTCATGCTAGTGGAACAATGATGTGGCTGATGTAGGAAACAATGTAATAAACTTCAGATTTCATTAAAAATATGGGCTTTATTCAGCACTGGGTCAGTATAACCTAGTCTTACGGTTTCACTCCGTAAACGCAAGAGCTGGTTCAAAAAATAATTTGGAAGTGGAGTTAGACCAAAAAAAAAAGCTCTATTATTAGCCTACTATTATCATTTTAAAAGACAGAACAACTTTACGGCATCCACATATCCACATGCTTGTTCCTACGTTATAAACTTTGGAACTCTTGGGAGAATTATTATGGGACACAAAATTGTCACACTAAAGGCCACTGCACCTTTGTGTTTTCTTATTTCCTGTTACTAATGCATGCTTTCTTATTTCCGATCACTAATAATATAAACATGGCAAGTATATGAACTTTTGAGGTGGGAATGGCTGTCCTGTGACTTGATACAGGGTGCTGAATGTAAATAGAGTTACACATCTCAGGGAGGGGATGACACTTTGCATAGATAATTCTTTGTAGAATAATATAAAAGAACAACAAGATTGTGTCCACAAAAAATCTACACTTACCTTTCAGTTTCATGGCCGTAATTAATCAACTGCACGAGTTAGACATGTGAAAGATAAGTCTAGAAGTCTTTGACAGTTACGTGTTTTTGATGTAACAGACAAATCTGACTTCTTCCATTTTTTCATTATATTAAAAGCACACTGTATTTTTTAAGAGCCAGCACCTTTTGGAAGACTGTGCATTTTTAATAAAAATTAGATAAATAAAAAGCTCAAATATATCAGACTTCACTTCATTATTTTTTCATATGTAAACAGTAACCAATATGGCAACAGTCTGAAACTGAAACATTAAGTAGTTGGGAACAGTATCAGTGAAAATTATGCACAGGTGAGGGGTAATTTATATTGTGCCAATATTAATTTATAATTCCCTCACATCATCATAATAAAAACTACAATATTTGAAGAAAGTATGCATCATGAGTTCTACCTAGAATTCTAGCCTTGAAGGTTTCACAGCTATAATCTTCAGCCATTCACCCTGAAAGTAGCAACTGTAACATTGGCTGGTAAGTTGGCAAATCTTCAGTCCTCTAGATAACTTAATCCTGATGCTGATTTACCACATTCTTCCTAGAACTTCATGTAGGAAGTGAAAGAGGTAACTTACATATCCAGGGTCCAGATGTTAAGACCACATATGTAAGTGTAGACACAAAACTATGTTTCAATTTACTGTCTTACCCTCAGCGTGAGCATGTAGCTCTCAACTTCGGAGTCTAGCATACCACCGTGCTCTTGTATGATTAGCTTCAACATTTGGTAGACATGTTCAGCCATGGTGCAGTCTCCACACACATAGAAGTGACCACCTTCTAGCACAATTTTCTGGTACACTGCAGCTGCCTCTTTACGAATCACATCTTGAACATATGTCTGCCAAGACCAAAAATGGGTTACATTTAGCTGTTTACTATGTAGTATTATACTATCACAATGGTAAGTTTTATTATGATTATGGTAAAACAAAGAAAGCTGAAATGGGTGGTCTATGTAGCTCACAAGGTACAGATCAGAACTGTGTACAAAGTTTTAATAAAAAATGTGACAGGAAGAGATACCTTAGGAGACATAGGAATAGATAAGACAGGAATATTAAAATAAACTGTAAAGAAAGAGGGCATGGAGGTGTGGGTTATGGAATAGATTAAACTGGATGTGAAGGTACAGTGACAAACCCTTGAAAACACAGTAATGAATGTCTGGCTTTTGTGAGAAGTATGAAGTTTCTGAAATAACTGAGTAACTGTCAGCTTGTCACAAAAAGAACCCTCCTCCACGTAGTTAGTTATGTTTCATGTATAATCGGGATTATGTTATTGTCTTGCCATAAAAAAATACAGCATAAGGTACATGGTCACCCTGGTATCACGTCAAAAACCACCCTCAGCAGCTTATAATACCTTCCTCAAATTTACCCTTCCAAGTACTACAGTAACAACAACAGAGTACAGTCGGTAATGTAAATGGAAGATGTCACATTTTTGTAAGCAAAATATCCCTACTGCCAAAGAGTAAGCCACTTTCTTTCTGTGCAACAACATGACATACATTCAACTTCAATACAGTCTCCCTTTCCCAACAGATGCAATGCAGTTGTGTACAAGGTAAAGTTGTTCCTGCCTATGACATGAAGATATGCAGTGGGAGTAGAACTCCACGCATTCTTGATCTGGGCACTATATGGAGGTAAGTGGTCAGCCTCATGCCGCAGCCACTTTACTCCCCCACTGAGGAAAGCCTGCCTGGTACCCACAGAATAGGAGGCTGGTGTTTCTCACAACCAGCCTGGATGTTTTGGAGAAGAGAGAAGTCACTTGCCACTGCTCTAAATCAAATCCTGTACCATCAAGCCTATAACCCACTTAGCGCACTTAATACAATTGTACAAACTAGTGTATATTACTAATGCCTTATATTCAGGTAAGCAGTATTAGGCATAAATGCAGCCATGTAATGAAACTCCACACCCAAGAACCATACCACATAGGTGTTATGGAGGTACTGCCCCATACTGACTTACACCATTCTCCTGACAACTTCTGTTACCTTTGGGATTGTTGGTTCTCGAGACAGAGCAAGGTAAACTTTATCCAGAACCCCTTCTTTCAGCATCGCTGCTTTCTCCTCACGATACAAATCCAGGGCACGTTGTCGACAACCAAAAAAGAGCCACATCTTGCCAAACACTCGTCCACCTGTAAAGGAGAAAATATAGATGTCATGTAAAAAAATGAATGGATAGCAAAACAAGACAGACCTAGTGTGAGTCATAATTCAGAAGCAACCACAATGACTCTTTAATAACTGACATTCATCGACACCATATGTAAAAAACTGGAGTCCAACTTATGAAGAACAGAAAAAAAAGTCCATCATATAAGAGCTAACCAGTCAACACTTTTTAGGGAATTAATTTGTTTATCGTAACAACCATATGAAATACAAAAACACACTGTTTCACCATTCCACAGTTTCATGAATTTGCAGCATGTGGTACACACAGTTACCATTGGGCGTGAAAGAGATATTTCATTATATACTGCTATGAAAATGTAGCAGGAGAGTGTAATAACAGTTTAATTTGTAACACTTCTATGAAATTCATAACTGCTTGCTATTAGTTAACCAGCAAAATATTAATATAATTTCCCATACAAAATGCTTTCAGCTACTGCACAGAAATTTTCAAATCTGCAATGGCCACCCTTTATATATGTATTACTCTAACACCACAGGTTAGCAGCTGCACATGTACCTCTGACTTTGCCTTTTGTGGAAGGAAATATTACACTTATTCACATGGTGAAACATGTATCAGACCCCTGACGAACATATTTACTGTGGATAATAAGGTAAGTACACCCATCTTCTTTCTCAAGACTGTAACTTATACATATTTTACTTGCCTAGTTTACTTGTGTTTGAAACCCATACACCCTGGCAGAGCTGTAGTACATTATGAATACACAAATAAACATAACTGTGATTGACACAAAAGTTACGTAAGTATGAATTCATGTTGTTGGGTTTCATTCTGATATACCATTCATCTCAATTTACAGACATAATGTTTCACACCAAGTAGTGATGATGTTGCTGTAATATTACCGGTCGTTGCACGAAGCTGGGCCATACGATGCTGCCAAAAACCCCTGAATGGTGCTATACCTGTTCCTGGTCCCACCATAATCACTGGTCGACTTACATCAGTTGGCAGATAGAAACTTTGGGCACTGGAAAACAAGTCCATTATATTAGAAACTGATTATCCTTAGGAGAACTGACAGTACATTCTGGGCTGTTTGTATGCAAACGAGATGTCGCTAGTGTGAAAAACTACCATCATCCTCATCACCATCGTCATCATCATTTGTAGTATGCAGTGTTCAGCGTGATGTACGTTTTTCTTTCTTTCTTCAGTGCCATTTTCTCATTTGCAGAAGTTATAAACTGCTAAATTTGAGGGTAACTGTGAATGGTGATTTGGAAAGGACATGGAACAGAATGGCTGTAATCTATTAAATGGCACAATACCCAAGAATTTGCCTGGAAAGATTAAGAAAAACTATGATCGTCTTAGGTCAGGATAGCCAACCTCCAAACCCAGACTGAAACCCCGGGCTCTCAGAAATACAAAGCTGGAATGCTTACAATTCTGCCACCTAATTCATATGAAGTATTGGAAAAAGAGGGGACAGATAAAAATAATGATAGTTCTACTCAGAGCTCCAGAGACAGAATATCGTAAATGTCAGTAACTTGCAAAAGGACATCCATACCACACTTAACACTTAGTGTGGTATATCGCACAAAGCCCATGTACACTCACCTCCTAACAAACAGATGGATGTCATCTCCTTCATTTGCATCTCGAAGGTAGTTGGAGCACACACCATAATGCACAGGTCCTTCTCCATCTATACAAAATAGCTCATTTCACTTCTCTACAGAATAACAGGTAAAGTGTGAATGAAGATCTCGCTTTGAATTTCAAGATTGTGTGAGATAACGTGTTAGAACATACAGTAATGGAGTTGGTAGATATAAAGATGAGGTTAATAATTTCCACAATAAATACAACTGCCACTACATATAAACAACCACATAACAATATGTATTGCAGAAAAGATAACAAAAAACAACAAACTATAATTTTTAGGACTCCATTTACACTACAGAAATCACCACTTACTAACGATACTTCAAAGCTCATCTGCAAAGCAAGAACAGAGTATTTATATTTTGTGTAAGTCAGGAATTTACTGGAAACTCCCATATCCCACAACAAAGCGAGTGTCTATATGCTTTGAACCTATGATTATTAATAATTAAGTCAGTATATGCTAGAGTGACAATGTATACAGTATATGATAATTATGAGGTAGGCAATTTTTCCATGCTCACCCTGTGTCCTGTATGACACAACTGCAACTGTGATGTGTATCTGGCCATTTTGAACTATGGGAGATGAGGAGATGCTGTAGAAACGGGGCTGCAGTGGAGTGAGTTGTGCGGCAAGTAGGGCTGGTGAGGGGCGGACGGATGGAAATTCTTCTAGGACTTCAAGAAGATGCGGAATTCTCCAGTGACGCCAGTCCTCATATGCTGCTGATTCCTTAATCACAACAATGATCCTAAATATTACTCAGCAGTTCAAGAATTGTAACACAGAATTTAAGACTCTTTGGTTCTGTGTAACTTGGGGCCAATAGTGTTTAGACATTAACAAATCACAACAAATTCTGTGTATGTGAACTATACTATAGTGATTACAACTATAACAGATGTATATATATTTTTACCATTCAAAGACATGTTACATGCTGCTTTTATCTGTAAAAGAGGTCTCCCTGATGATGGCTGAATATTTTCAGCCAAAACATGTACGAGATGTAAAACAAGTGTGCAGTAGTTGGTCACAAATAAATCTCTGTATGTAAAACAACTGCATGGAAAATGTACAATATTAAACGCATAATTTCAAAATTTGACTGCACCAGGTCGCAGACCGCAATATTGGTGCACAAACCCCAGCTTTCACAACTCTGTTTTATATCCTCCAGCATGTTACAAAACAAGAGGAAATATTAGAAATGCTGTGTACGAGTTCCTTAAGTCATGATTGGAGTGATCTGTACTGTCATATTCAGGAGGTACCAGGCTTGATTCTCAGTTCACACGCCAGTTATTGTGGCCCAGGGCTTTGCAATTTTCTTCACTCCTGTCAGGGTTTTTAATTTGTTCACATTTTTTATGGTACAGATTTTTTTTTTTTTCAAAATCTGCAGAAATTTACTTAAGTTGCAGTAAGTGCAATAAATTCACGAAGGGAATGCCTCATGGACCCTACCTTCAGTACAGCTTTTTATTGAAGCCGCATCTACCAAATTATGGTGATCAAGGATATCAACCCTTCCTTCCCCATTCAAGTCCCTTCTGCTGTCAAATGCTGTTGCCAATCGAGCCCTTTATATAATGCTGTTATGTTTATATACACCACACTTGTCTGCACACTCAATATTCTTCCTCCTTCACAGTGTGAGATCAGGGTGGGTTAACATTTTATATTTCTTGGAACAAGTAATATAAACACAGCTGTAAGTCATTTAGAAACCCTGGTTTCACATCAGATAACTGAGGAACAGCAACACACTAAGAAACTCGGTGCATTGCACCTGAATGGCATAGAAATAACTCAAAAATGGAACTAAAATAAGAATAATTTATGGGTCACATAGGGGTCTCAAGCCTCCCACATCCAAGGAGACATTGTATTTGGAAGAAATTGTGTACAATGTGTAACAGGTCACAACGGGGCACAGCTCCTTAGTTAAGAACGACCTTATCAACATAAAACGGGCTTAAATTTGCTAAAATATTGTACTACATAAAGAAAAAGGGAACTCTTGAAATGCAAACATAACAATAAAAATATTAATAAAATTTGTCCTCTCTTCATAAATATAGGCATTGGAGGGGGTTGGAGTACACTTAGTCTGTTCTGGCTCTGTCTGTTCAGTAGGTCACCAGCTGCCACCACAAGTAATATTACTCATGCTATAAGATGTTACTTACTGTTGCTAGCAGTGTAAGCCGCCGTTGGTCTTCTGGGTCGGTGGCAACAGAGGCAAAATGTTGTAGCAGATTGGGAGTTGGTGGTGTTGTGATATCCAAAAACCGGGAGAAGAGTGTTCGCACAGTGCAAGGTGGTAACCTTTCATGAGGTTCCCACGTTTTCATTACTCCTGCATTCAAGTAACACTCACAGTAAATTAAATCAGCCCTACGATATTTATGGCTGCCATTTCATAGCGATTCTGAAGAAGAGACAGCAAGCTTTTAAGATGTCACTATTTTGTTTATCATTTAAATATGGTGCAATTAATAATGATATCAATATTGCTAAAGGGCAGCTTACCATTGGAGGTGTGGTTTTCCTTCTGTATCTGAAGCTCAAGTGGCTGGTCTAAATCTGTGGTTGTCTGCAATCTGGACAGAACTCCATCTACCAGTTCTTTTCGGTTACAGGCAAACACTCCCACATGGTCCCCTGGTGTGTAAGGCAAGTCACATGCCAACTCCAGCAACATTGTGGCTCGGCTATAATCACACCAAATTTTAGTAGGTCTAACTCACTTGCTTAATCCATGACGGCGGGTCTTTCTTTAACAGTTGATAGCCACCCTGTTGATGATATACCATAAATTAATGCAACTAAAGAAGGGGCTATGCCCAAAATTGGGCTGTCATGCTACAGTAGTATCAGTAACGCGACCAGAACTCTAAATATTATGTATGTGAAAAGTTGCCAGTAAATTCAATCTATACGTAGTTGAGACTAATCCACATCCCCACACTCCATTCCTTCAAGTTCCACAGTAATATTAAAATTCCATGTCCCTCTCTTTTTGTTTATGCTGTGCCAGAATATCTATTCAAATCTGAGACCCTTTTTTATACTTTGTAACACATTTTCTGTGCACTGGCAAAACTGTTAGATTGCTCCACATTAGCTGTCAACAGCTCCTTATTCCAAAACATTTGCTGTGGTGCCTGTTTTGGTGATGGTCCCTTCATAATCCTACTGAGGTCTTTTGTGGCTTTCGCCTACGGCAAAAGCTAAGATAGCTACTTAAAATCAAATCATGACTGCTTCGTTCTTCATTCTTACCAGCTCATTACTCAGTATCACCCAATTATTTCACACTATGTATTAACAGAAATGTTAAATACACTACAAAGTATATGTTCAAATTGAAAATGCACCACTCCACAATACACGTTTTTAAAAATATCACTTGTTAGGCCCTTAATTTATTTAACAAAGTTGTCTCAATTGCACGGGAAATATCATTTAAATAGGAGAATTACTGTGAAAGATAAATTCGGTACACTGATGCTAATAAGCTGAGTGCAATACAAATGTTCAAGAAAGAAGTATAATGGATAAATTTACTCAGTTTTAGAATGATACAGAAGAACTATTAAATGAACTGAATAAACCTGAAATACTGTTAATAGAGTTCATACAGAGAATATTAAGTAACAGGAAGAGTTATTACAAGTGTATACAGTGCGTTAGAAATAATCTAATGATTACGCTAACAAATTGGATAATCAAGGTATATAGACTACATGACTGGAGGGATGTTTCAGTACTGGTAAAAATGGCTGGTGGATTGAATGACTAGTTTGTAAGTAACACTGTTCAGGTGCACACCCAGAATTTTTTGCTGGGGGGGGGGGGGGAATTTGACCTTGATGCTATGTATAATTTGTTTCATTTTAAAAATTGTTATAAATATCGTAAGTACAACATAACACTGTTTGCAACTGCATTTATATACATACAAATATAGCTACATGTTCCAGGACTCAGTCACAGTGTATCTTCTTTCCTTAATTTTATTAATTTATTTTTCAAAATTCTAATGTACTAGTCATCAGCCGATTTCAATGGCTGATTTCGGCTGAAAATTAAATCATGTAAACCTTTTGATATCATAATATCTACAAAATACGTGCTTTTTAAACTTTGGTTTTTGGGGGTTTTGGGGGGGAGGTGCTGCAGGGGTGCCGCCCCCCCCCCCCCCTTGGGTGCGCCCCTGACACCATTTATAAAACTGGATACAAATGCTACATCCAGCTCAAAGCCAGGTGTTCCTGGACACACTCCTGTGTAAAATCTGACTAAACAAACCGGTATGAATATGAATATAAGCAGGATAACTTGCGATGGAAGTGGTCACAGAATATTTTATGCCATATTTACAAGAGTGTTGGACGCATGCCACTGGTCTAAGCACTTTGACACTTGTCATAACTCAGAATTTTACAGACAGACTGGAGGGAACAGTAAAATACTGGACAATTGGCTTCTGTGCCAATAATTTGGACCACACTACTACCAAAATACAAGTTTCAAGCTGTAACAGAAAAGTTAAAACCAACTGGTGGCACTGTTTACCTTGCATCACTGCCATGGAGATTGATCTTCCTCAACAGCCGACATGGTGTTACCTTCCTGTTGTGGCACTTGGATAGTGCTATAGTAAAATGGGGAAAAGTGTAAGATACACACCAGAAGAACATGTGCTAAACTCAAAGTCAGTAACTTAGTTTAAGCACAGTTGGTCAAAGGAGATCTCACCAGTTTTCAGCAAACAGTAACTTAAAGACTGTGGTTGAGAAAATGTCCTAACGTAAATATGACATGACTACTTACAAACTTCACTGATTGCTTGGCTGGTAAAGAAATTTCTCACTTTTATAGAATCCAAAATTTTCTGCTCATTAGCATCATGGTATTCTGAGCCAGCTGAATCCAGTTCAAACCTGTGCACATCATCTAACATCTGGTTTAATGTTAAACCTCCCATTTACTCATTCAGAATCATTTCTTCCTGAAGTTTTCTGACAAAATTGTGTATGCATTTCTCATACCCCTTCTAGGCACTACTTGCCCCACTTATGTCATGCTCCTATATTTGATCATTACATGGAGGGTATAGATTATGAACCTCTTCACTACATACTTTTACCTACCTGTTATTTCCCATCCCCTGTGTACAAATATTCCCCTTAGAACTTCATTCTAAACCCCTTAAATCCCTGTTCTTAACTCAGACTGACAGACAAGTCCCTTATCCATATAGCATTAACAGGTAAACTACCCTTAACATTTGAATCTGCTAGGACTCCATAAACGTCCACAATGATTGCAATCCAGCCTGTACATACCCCTAATATTAGTCTAGGGTAGTCCATTGAGCAGCTGGACATCATGATAAATACGAACAACAATAATGCTTCAGCTGATCCCCCAGCAAAGGCAAGAGGCGCAAAGGGCACTTGTAGCACTTCGTATTTGTAGCTGCAAGATGGCGATTAGTAACAAACGGACGTAAGGTCATGCAGCTTACTGAACTCTCTAAATCTTACAAGCATACCTGTAGCAAGGCTCTCCTGCTTTGCCTCCACAAACCGGACAGTAGAAGATGAAAGAGTAGGCGACCGCAGGGCCAGTGTCGCCTCTAGGATTGTATCGTCGTCATCCAGGCAAAACGTTTCACAGGCAACCTGATATCACAGCCAACAAACATCAGATACACAAATTCAATAGACAAAAAGATAGTCTTAGTGTTTACAAGAATTGTGTTGAGTATGAACAAGTGTGCACATATCGCTATCATATTTACATCCCTTAAAATAAATATAACTAAAATAAAGATGTACGTGCGTACATATAGGCCTACAATCTAATAAATACTTATGAATGTGTGCGTAATACAAACTTCGGCGAACAGAAAACCAAAAACATGATGACAAGTATATAAACAGCGGCATGACGTGCAAGGTAAATGGACTTCGTCAAGTGCCCAGTGCATATCGTTTTATTGCCCTACTACGGCACATAATTCGAAACATGAACTTACTCACACTGAAAACGTCTGGAGCCCACTTGCGGAAGGCCTGATCCTGGCCACACATCTCATCCCCTTGGGAGAGTTTCAGCAGGCGCTCACCGCCCAACTCACCCAGAAGATTGTCCACGTACTTGCCAAAAGCGCAGAAGTTCGGATAAGCACTTGATCCAAGAGCAAACACTGCAAACCTTGATAAAGACAACATAACCATTTAACTTTGTAACATTGCAGTAGGTTCCGCTATCCACGCCTAACAGTAAGTCTGACTAAACCATCAACAATGGAATACAGAATATCCGGCTCTCAGAGAAACATCAGCGATAGTTTCACCGCTATGCGGGACTCTGCGTGCTCACACCGCAGATAAATAGAGCATGATCTGCCTCTGTCGTGACACAACGTGCGCCTACAAGTATTGAAGTATACATAACGTTTCCAAATTAATGCGTCAGAATTTTCGTTTGGGTGAAGGACATCATTACAAACTCTTTCGAGTTTCCTGAAGTCACAGTCCACAGCCGTTGAAGGACGGTAGCTGGAAGGGTATAACTTCTGCAACCGTTGAAGTATGTCAGTGGGTTAATTATGTAACATTAAAGCACATACTGTATCTATTGCACATATTGTATTATGAAATACAATATCAGAATGAAAAAGAACATTAAACTGACGAGACGTGTGCGAGATTGCCGTCGTGATCTTTTTGAGGGTACTGCGCAAACATTCGCTTAGGGAGACTGAGGAAAACAAATAAAACGGGCTTTACCGACATTTGCAGAGGGCCTTGCCGAGTGAAAAACAGACAGACTACCGAACAGCTTACCCCACTTGGTCAACACGGTGGCATTGCTGTGACGTATTACGCGTGTGCTTATGTAGAATTACGAGTAGCCCCTGTATCCAGTAAACAGGGGTCCGGGTAGACCCGAGGAATGGTCTGGGGACCGTAAAGAAGAAATAAAATATTATCCTCGTCGGGAGTTGAACTGCTGTTCCTCGTACGTCGAACCCACAGCGTAGTCACTATGGTGGTTATGCTATCCGGCTCAAATACATGTTTATGTACGTGTTCATATTCACAGTAGGTGAGGAATGAGGGTTTCTGGGATGGCCTCAACAAAGGCGCGGGAAAGCTCTCTGCTCAACTGAATTTTAAGTTGTGTGAAAAAGGAACATAAAAATGACGTTTATACTTGTGCTTCCGTGGAAGGAAACCGGAAACAGTTTCCGCAGTGTCTTTGAAACTGACATTATAGTAACAAATGAAGGAAAGGAACACAAAAATCGCCGAGACAAACCACGTGCATACGAAACAGCGATAAAAATCAGCCTGGGTCGGCAAGTTTAAATAACGGTATGTGAGTGTACACTAAATAAATTACTAAGAGAATATGACATCGGATGGTCAGTAATCAGAAAAAAGATAGGGCACAATACACTTATGGAAGGATAAGTCAGTAATATCCTTCATTCATTCCCCAACTCAGTACCGTACTAGAACAGTAACGTAAGACATTAATGTACCACGTTTCTGTACAGAAATTCTGCTGAAGTGGCTTCCTGTTGTATGAAAAAATGTAGTAACCCATGGTCTCTCCATTCGACATTACTGCCAGTGAAAGTTGTGATACACTGTTATGCCAAAATGGTATTGCCATTCTATGAAGCCGAGTTCAGGCCTTGGCTGAAGCGCACTTGCACGACTGCACTTCGTTTCAACATTTAGCTTTCATGGAGAGTTGTTCAATTAACCAAAGAGCAGCACGTCATCGACAACTCATCAATAAAACTTCATTATCAACTCCTATCTAACTAATGGATCGTTCTGGTTATGTAAGTACAGAATAAATAAACGGCACAGCGGGCTGCCACCGAAGCATGTTCGAGCCCGGTTTCATGATGCCACGCTTTCAAACCTCGCTAAATGAGCCCCCGCGCGAACGTGTATACAAATAAAATTATACGCCATGTAACTTTAAACTAACTTTAATAATAATAATAATAATAATAATAATAATAATAATAATAATGGCGAACGAAATACGCGTTATGTGGAAGCAGGACGCAGTACAATTGGTCCCGATAGTAATTTCAGCCACGGGAATAATTCCAAAGTCACTGTCACAAAGTCTATAGGGACTTAACCTGCACCCAAACACATATATACAAATGCAAAAAGTGGTAATTCTTGGCACATGTTCAATTGTAAGGAATTTCCTAAATTACACGTAAGACCACCGAGCCTAATCCTGCTCTTGATACATCCCAGGATAGGTGAAAATTTCCCAGCTAAAGCTGAGAAGTGAGAAATTCGGATGATGATGATGATGATGATGATGATGATGATAATAATAATGTACCGAAGTGAAGTGATGTTACAACTGTGCACTTAAAAACGTTTATCTCCGAGTTCGTAAGTGTTCAAAAAAGCAAACAGCTGGCCATTCGCAGTACTCCATCAATATGGCGCCAGACAGCGCCTATAGGTGTAATGAAACTCACAGTTGAAAATATTCTACAGTTCGCGACTCGGCTTTGCGGCCCTAGAAGCAGGAAAATAAATAGGAAACACAGCCGCAGACATCAGTCCTTGGACAGAGGTTTAACTTCGGAATTTTATTAGGTGGTTTCCCTCCAGACGAATAACTCCTTTAAAGACTACCAATAACCGGAATTATATTTCAAGGTTTAGCTCATACCGCGCGCCCGGTTGTAACAACCAATTAACCAGTGCTGCATAGGGAAATAATCGCTGCTTCTCCTGGCATCCTTGCAAAGCACATAAATGCCCTTCGTAGGAATGACGGAGAATTTATGACTATTAACCTTTTAAAGCCTAGCGGTAACTTTACATACGACCAGGTTTAACATTAAAAAATTCTACGTGGTGCCACATTGCGTTTGTGTGTTTTGTACGAATCTCAGAACAAACAGCAACTTTTGCCTTATAAAACATTAAGAGATTGGTTTTTATAACCGAAGTGGAGAGTTTACAGCGCGGTACGCGCTGAGTCCTTGTATAAAACAGATACGCGTCGTCTTTAAAAGGTTAAAGCTGGTGCTACACAAAGTGATCACAGGGCCTTGAAGTGTTATACTCATCACACCAAATCTGCGCCATGTACCCCCAAAGGTACGAGCATCCCTGGTTAAAAACCCTAACAACAAAAAATTTAAGTGTTTCACACCCGTAAACTTGATCAATTTGCATGCCAGAATGTGCGGGTTACAATCATTGAAGCCGAAGCACGGTTGTTGCTTTCACGTTTCAGTGTCTCCTGTTACGGCTATGGGACCCGTCTTGCACTGTATTTAATACTGGGTCACTGTTTTTATCCGACAAATAGGGTTCGTTACTTACCGTTAGGTTCTTAGCGTATCAACAAACCCAATCGTTCGACCGCCCACATGCGCAGCGAAATAGCGGCGGGAAATAACAAAGGATCTTTGTCACATAAACTAAGGACCCTGTATATTCCAAATGCGATTTTAAGCGACGCTAGTTAATAATTAGTATTTCAGGGCGTTCCTTGGAACAAACGAAGTTATATCCCCCCGTATCAGTACCCAGTCCCACGTAAGGTCATCTTATCATGATACGTAGGTTCTGCCAGTAATATACCCTAATTAAATGACACAGATATGAAGTAAATTTGATGCTGAGGCTTAGGTAAACACGCAATATTCGATTTAAGAGAACCAATAACTATGTGAACAAATAAGTCAATTAAGCAGAGTATGTCATCGACGCAAGTCGGAAGGTTTATTTCCGGTTTCACAGCAACCCGCCGTTGGTCCCTATCATGAGCCAAATGAACCCAGTACACGCCTTCTAATAATGTTTCCTTAAAATTTTAATATTATCCTCCAACCTATGCATAGGTCTTCCAAGTGGCCTCTTCCATTCATGTCTTCCTATTAAAACCCTGCATGCGTATCATTTCACCCATACGTGCCACATGTCCCGCCCATCTTATGCTCGTTGACGTGATGCTGGTAATATTTTTGCAAGCAGTATAAATCACGAGAATCCTCACTGTGTAATTTACTCCAACCTCCTTGTACTCCCTCCTTCTTAGGTCCATATTTTTACTCAGCATCCCTTGCCCAAACATCCTCAGTCTATGATCCATCAACTGATACACGAGACAAAGTCTCACACTAATACATCAGAACACGCTAAATTTATGGCTTCGTACGATTTTATCTTTTCACAGACAACAGACAGGAACACAAAACGTACTCGTATTTACACTGCTCCTGCTTTCTCCGTGCAAGCAATTTTGATTTGTTTGTGTCGTCGTTGCCAAATATTTGAATTTTGTTACGTTTTCGAAGATTTGTTAGCTGGCGTAAGTTACAATGCTGTCCTGCCTTTTGGTGACGAGACATAAGCCTTTAGTCAGTTGTCTCAACATTTATTTCTAGGCCAGCCTTCTCACTATCGACTAACATACCTCCTGTGTTTTTCTTTCTTGTTTTAATGTTATCATACAATCAACCAACATTATCACCGTCAGACTATAAGCTGAGGTGTCCCAATCAATTTCCGTTCCTCCTGGCGCGACTAGATTATACACCTACTACGCAGAATCTGGCGGCAGGCAGCTTCCGTGCCAGTAAAGGGTCGTTTTAAAACTTTAAAACGAGGATGAACCTGCTGAGTGTGAAGAGAAGAGCAGCAGGAGCATCTGCTGATGATGTGGCTGGCGTGAATGCACAAGAGCATTTCAAGAAGATAATCGAAGAGGACTACTTGCCCCAGCGAATATTTTACCCTGGTTGAGACAGGCCTCAAATTTAAGGAAGAGACGGAGGTTTCATGACACCATATACGAAGAAGGCAAACAAATCGAAGATTGCCTCTTCATTCACGAAGTCGTCAGTCCCCCACTTCAGATATGTATTCCATGCCACTTCATCACCCTCACAACTTTCGGTCAGAAACACCGACGTCACCCCAATAAATGCTGACATAAATGTATTTTCTCGTTTTGTACCATGTTTCATGTCCACGGTTCACAAGGTCTTGGTTTTGGGCATCGCTGCTTTTAACTTGCAAGGGACTTTTTCAAGAACGTGACCCCCGCTAACGGAGAGTGTTTCTTGTGTAGCAGGGGGGATGCTATTTCACAGGTTTACACAACTTCTTGATTGCTGAGAAAAGTATTTGCCTTAAGCATCACGAATTAAGTGAGTCACATTGTTGGGGCAGTTGGCACGCCTGCGCGGGTGACAACGCGCCGGTAGGGCGAACCCAGCAGTGAATTAAGATGTCACTGGAGGTACAGACTGGGTGACACGGTGGCCTGTCACAGCGTCGTACAATCAGACCCTGCTGCTGATGTAATAGACGATACGAATATGTGGAGCCTATATTATGAAGCAGCGGTAATGAAACGCCCGTCGGACGCGAGTTATTTTATTTTACAACTCTGTACATTGCCAAGATTATATTAGCCCGCACATGTACACAGAAAAGTTCCCGCCCCGCGCTCAAGAACCGAAAGTATTTAAATATTACTTCTGTGTGTACCGAATAACATGTAATTTTGACAATGGCGATATAAACAGCACAAAAAAATAGGCGATAGAGGAAAACTGAGACGAGACAATAAAACAGTATGTATATATATACGATTAAAAAGATGAACAGTGATAGTAGCAGACTCAGATTTGCGACAGCCTAATGAACACATCTGAAAACACTGAGCTACTCAGGGCCGGTTTTATGGTTATCGCAATCTTTGTGACTGCATGGCTCGTTCTGTTTCAGGTTTTGTGTCAAACACACTTTTACGTAAATTCTCACACTGATCTATCTGCATCGATAGTTCAGGACTACGCGCAGGTAACCTTATTTATTTCAAAATTTATTTCCTCATTCGGCCTAGAATATCTTAAACCGTCTCTGGTGCTACTATTAAGCATACTTCATATGAAACTAGAGCAACGTCGGTTGCTTGTAAAATTACAGACCCTGGGATGTTGCAATTCATCACAAAAATGACTAGTCCGAATTTTAAGGGTTAGCTACCTTTAATATACACTTATGTAGCAATGGTTCAGTCCCAATTATTTAGATCACATTTTCTAAGTAAGTAACATTATCACAAATTGTCGTGTTCAGTGATCTACTGTGCACTGCCAGAGATGGTGGGCAGCTATTTGCCGCTATGGTAGCAGTGACGTCATTTAAAGATCTTACACAGAGCCGGACCAAACTTAATTACGAATACACGCCACTATGATCGAATACGCCATTTTAAAGGAACTGCCTCCTTCTGTACCGGTGAATGTATTTATGCACACTGGCACTGCACAGTGTGGACAGTTCATCGCTGTGCAGAAAGTTTCACGACACTATAGCACTCAGACCCCATAAAATCGAACACATACGATACAGCGTGCAAGAGAAATTGCCAATTATGCAAAACCCCTTGATTTTCATTAGAAGCAAAACGTCAATCGTCAGAAATGCCTACACACTAGCTTCTTGCTTTGAACAACTCCGAATATGTAACTCTTCTGGGACGTTATGCCATGTCTACTGGTCAGCTTCTTGTACTGCTTTACCCTGCAGATGAAGGCATCACCTTCTAAACATCGCTAAGTATTTGTCCGGCAACACGACTTAAAAACCTAGAAGACTTAATAAATCTTCAGCAACACCGCCACGAAAACCTCAAATATGGCACTGAATGACGATGTCACAACGATCTTCATATCCGTCTCACATCACAACCAGCAGCTTGTCATGTGAGATGATTGGATGTGCTCAACTTCAAGAAAATCTGGAGGCGTCAGCGTCAAGACGTTGTAATGAACTCAGCCATGATTTGGCTGCTGCCACGCGCTCACATATGTCAAAACAGCTTCCCTGCTGGCTGCAGCAAGGCATCGATGGGGTTGTAAGCCGAAATTTACCGGCGAAAGGCCCGGCAACAGTAACAGCAGAAACAACAAAAACATGACAGAACGGAATAACGAGGCCATTGTTCTTCGGAGCCTTTCAATCATAGGAACAGAAAGATCATAGCCCATTCATTGGTCTAAACTAGTAGTCCTCAAACTCTCCCTAGCATCTGTGAAACCTCTGTAACTAAATCTAAAGTTTCACGGGATGCCTGTAGATTTTCGCAAAATGTCTGTAAACTGCGACTTTTGGGTGTAAAAATGAATTACAACTTTTGCAAGAACAAACATTTATTTAAAAAGCAAAATATTTAAGCATAATTATAAGTGGCAAAATCTTGTTCTCCTTCATTTACACTGAAAATAAACCTAGCGCCTATGATGCACAAAGATGGAGGGCGAGTACGTAAAAAAAAATTTAAAATTATCACTAAGTACATAAAGATTAATCCTTACCCAATCTTATTTTTCTCTCATTCTATATTATGTCTTTCAGGACGAGATCCACAATAGATCAACCCAACGCTTGTACGCACGGCCAAGCACTAGTTTTTAAAATCCACTACAACACTTTTAATGTTCAATATTTTAATATCGATTCATGTAAACAATTTCTACATATTTTATACCCTGGGATCTTAAGACATATTTATTTTGAACTATTTGAGGCAGAGTGTATTACTGTTTTCATCCAGTCCCTATACACACCCTGAATCGTGATATGAATAAAAAACGTTTACTGTGAAACCATACATTCCATAGTTAGATGCAGAAAGCATTTGTAGCTCTCTGATATACAACCCCTGAAGATAGAAATCTATTTTCCGAAACATATGTAAGGGTTGAAAATATAGCTTATCAATAATCTTGGGTATTTGATGGTTTGAGTTAGACTTACGGTAAAATGCAAGGTACATAACACATAAAGCGTGGCCATATTGCAGTACATAATAACCCAAAAGATGTCGTTCATCAAGAAGCCGTCAGTTCAGTACACGTGAAATGTTTACGGTACTGTATATTGGCACAAAACGACCGAAGTTTACAGTAAACATAATCAAAGGATTAACTGCTAAGTTTATCCTGGTATTGCCGCCCAAGCGGTCTTACCGTCTATCGACGCACGTTCCTGAACATCAACCTGAAATTCCCATGAGTGGTGCTCGGCTTTACCGCTGGCTGAAACAGTCGGATCTTAATTGACCGTCCTGTAAGTCCCGTCAGCTCACTGTACGTTGCAACGTCAATATAACTGAAGATAAGAACCCCTACCGGTGCCCATCCTCACATGGTCCGACACCATCGAGGAGAAAGTTAGGCGCGCTTGCTATATGTGACAAGTCTCTTTTTTAGTGGAGAATGGCCCCGCAGCAAACGCTAAGATGGAGATGACAATTATTATTTTTGTCCTTTTCCAAGTGATAGAACACTGGCGGAATGAAACTGACAGGGGGGAAAACCGAAGTACTCGGGGAAAACCCTGTCCCACTGCCACTATGTCCACCACAAATCCCACATGGACTGCGCCGGCATCGAACCCGGGACTGTGGTGGAAGGCCGGCGGCTAACCGCCTAAGCCACAGCACGGTCGTGTGCGCTAACTTAATTTTACTGTAATGCAAGCACATTTTTCTTTCCTTTGTTTATTCTTTGTGCCTTTTGCTTTCTTTCGTCGGACGTCACGCGCAGTGCGGTAAGAGCAACACGAGTGTTTAACTCACTACTGTGTACAGTGCCATATGCGGCGATGCATTCAACAGTACTCACAAATGAATGTTGCGGTCGTTTTGATTCCTCAGCCTCACTCCCGCAACCACAACACAATCTCGCTGATCACTAATGACAGAGAAGTCATACCCAGACCAACCAGCCTCATTGCTTATAGCTGTCACACACAAATGCAATTATTCTGAGAGCGAACATCGATCGCAGATGACAATTACTGGTAGGCTCCTGGCATTATGCAGAGTGAAGCAATGGGTGAAAAGACCTCGCGTCAGATCAGCTGGCAAGACACTGTCACTTCCTGCTCACTGTCAAGCTCCAGCATCTAGCAGGATGTGCTATGGTGTTTCCAAAAGCTTGGCATTATAATGGCTTTCCACCCTTTCAGCGACTGCCAGTTCACAATCATGTCAATAAACGACTGGGCATTATTGTAGGTTTTTCTAAAGCAAATCGGACTGCCGGTAGATTACTGGAATACACGTTGCAACAATGGGGGAACTATTACGTTTGGAGAGATTTCAAAGAATCTATAACATGAATAAATTGTTTCTTATCGAAATGCACACCTTATACCGAGTGAGTTCATTCCACATTGCTTCCGTAGATTTCTTACAGAATAAACGTAAGGGTTTACATCTTAAATCCCAGAGCGGGACAAGCAAAATGCGACTTCCAACAGGTGGCCCAAATGGAAGAAGGAAATTGCAAGACTACAGTCTGCTCCTACCGCTGGACACGCTCTAATTCGTATTATCTGCTCTTTGCAAATTAATTGTGCGTGCAGCAGAATATGTTTGCCTTGTATTCGACAGATATATGGTTCAAATCTAGACTGCAGAGTCTCAAGTACTAAATATTTATCATGGTTTCCCTCAGTCTTTGTATAGAATGTAGTACGATACCGACATTTCTGCCTACTTCCAGACAAAAAAAAAAAAGGTTGTCGGATATGCTATTGTTATTTAGGGAGCAAAGACAGAATCGGAGCGCAGTCTTTAATATTCCCGTCTGTTAGGACACACCCTGAGCGTTACAACAAAACACAAAATTATGAACATCTTGCATTTTTACAAGAACAGTAGGCATATTCATCGAACGGTCTACGCTAATCTTAAGCACGAGAAGCGGCCACTGACATATGCTAGTGACCCCGTAACTACGGTCTGGTGCCAAATTTACACCACAAAACAACGAATTCTACCGAATTCAAAATTTTCGCACCCCTTGCATGTGGAATGGCCGCGTGTAAATTGCGTTGCAAGCGCCCGTTACTTTTACAGCATACATCACTTTTAAGCTAAGCTATTAATTTGGTTTCATACACGCACAGCAACAAATTTTAATGAAGCTTCAAACGGTTAGCTGAAGACTCAAGACATGTTAAGGAATGTTTCCTTTCACTGACAGATGTCACAGGACAGAGAAAAAAGAAGACTCAATTTAAAAGCAATATATCCAGTTCATAACATGGAAGGTGTTAGGTTCACAATAGGCGGATTACGAAGTCCACACAGTTATACCACACAAGCCCAGGACTAAATTCTCCAAAGAGTTGCACTGCCTGTATGTTATACTTAAGATTGGCATAAAGTGTACAAGCACAGAATGCAGAGGAAGCGTACCTGACATTGCTGAGGGGTCCGAATGTGTCTTCTGCCATGACGTCACTCACGGAACCCCTGAGAGAGTCGAGGCGATCCAACTTCCTGTCCGCCTGCTGACCAGCAAGTTCGGTCTGGCTGTTGGCTTTGATGAAGGACTTGGAAGTTGCCATGCTAAGTGGTTAGACAGCGAGTGGCATGCTGCTTTGTTAGTTCATAAGCTACACTGCTTGTTTACTCTAGTAATCCTCCCCCCCGGGCCCCCCCCCCCCCATAACAGGGAGGAACAATGTCGTAGAATTTTCAGACAGTATGAAAACTGTGACGTCAAAACCGAGAGATTTCGTACACCTCGTAATGCCTATTTTTCCCAATCCAAGTTCTTGATTGAAAACTGATTGCAAAATTTATTCGGACACTAAATTCTCGGAAGGAATCTGAGAAGGGAAACAGTGCACATCGGATTATTCGGATGATGATAACCTTGTAACCCAACATCGTGCATTGTTTCCATATTTAATACAAAAATTGTACACCCACCGACATAAGCCGTTTACCAATTTTATCATACGACCACAACAGACGCGTTCCGGATCTCATAAAGCCACCATCAGTTTCACCGTATGATACAGGAACTACTTGCCAATATTACTCATGTATTATTACCTATTGCCGATCCCAGTGGCCGCGCGGTCTAAGGCGTAGGTCTGCGGCCGAGCGCTTGCTGGGATCGTGGGTTCGAATCCCACTGGGGGCATGGATGTTTGCCTCTTGTAGATGTTTCTATTGTCAGGTAGAGGTATCTGAGACGGGCCGATCACTCGTCCAGAGGAGTCCTATCCACTGTGGTGTGTGTCTGAGTGTGATCAAATGAAAATAAACAACCTCGACACCTACTGTGAGTAGGTAGAAGAGGGAAGGACTACGAAACGAAACGAATTATTACATATTTAAAGGATGTGATTACAGAATACGTATTTCAAGACACTTAAAATTATTATACAATTACGCTTACTTGAGTCCAAGTCGTTGTCTTGTATATCTTATTACGTCCGCAATTATTGATTGCATTTCGTTTTCTTCTCAGGTCTTGTGCCCTGACATTAATTACCGATTATTTACTACCGAAAATCTTTTCTTGACACTTATCTGGTTTTCTATTGTGTGTTTCTTCATACCGTGTACTATTTATTTACTCTGTCTTATTTGTGTTCTCGTTTAGTAGTCCCTGTGCTCACTTATATACTCGCAGTTATACCGTAACATCCCTACACTGCTGTCTTGGGTGTTGCATTATTTGTGTATGCAGGGTGCTAAAGCTGCTGGAGCTGTTGCTTGCGAAATCCAGTCTCGGGTTGTCTTGTTGTTGAAGTACTACTCAATGTAATCCCCTGTATGAAAATTTTCACTCACTGTCTGGAACCATCATCCTGTATTCTATGCTGAATTCTGGCTGGTATTAACCACTATTTGCTCTAGCTAGGTCAGGTCTGACTGATACTAAATCTTCACAGCACAGTGCTATCCTTTGAACATCTAATAATATACGGGCAATACAGGCAGGTACTCTAAATATCACACGATGACAGTGAATAAGTTTTCAAAAACCGAAACGCTTTTCTGTCATAGGTGTATATTATATATGGGAAACGGTCTAAGTTGGTAAATTTACAGCTTATGTGTGATATTGTTTTGCGAAATGAAACAAACAGCACTGTTACTAAAACATTTCAAACAACAGACGTTTTAACTCTTACGTATGCGTATTATGTTAAAATGATTTTAAGTAAATAAACTGTGATGCAGTTCGGACCAGAATTATCCTGGAGATAATTAACTGGAGTACATAGTATCTTATACGTACACAGTGTACCAACTGTGAAGAACGGGATTATGAAATGCAGTAACAGCCGAACTAATGTACAATGTAATAAATACTATGTGTAACAGAGCCAATGTTCCCGAATATGATGCGCCCTTACTTCCATCAAAAGTACTTCCCAGAAAAGTGACCGTACATATTCAGGCCTGTTCGAAAACTGTACTAGAACCTACTACCGAAAATAGTATTGATTAAAATTAATTCAATTTTTTTCTATGCCGCAAAAATAAAGAAACGTAATTTTGAAAATGTCAATAAAACATTTCCAGGCTTTCTTTGTATTTCGGTACTCTTTAATCAGCACTCAAATAACATTAAATGATTTTGTAAAAAGAGCGTGTACCTTTTCTTAAGTTTTACCTTTCACGCCTGCGTTACGCAATATATTCTGGCAATCACTGCAGTGTACTTCGTTATGGTTGGCAGGACACAGCTGCTACAACAACAAGCATCATCAGTATGTCCTACATTCTTACAATCCTTATATAGCTAATATCTAATATTAGTGTACACAGTCCAGTTGTGGCAGCTTGTCAAGGCAGAAGCTGAACATGCACTACACAGGAACACGTCACAAGGTCGCTCGACACGGCTCGGGTGGAAGACAAGGACACTGTTTAATTTACATTTACCCTCAACACACAAAGCTTGAACATAGGATTAGAATGTACAGTTTACAGACTCTAATGACAGCTGCACTAATTGTAATATATAACTGCACTAAAGGTACCTTCCTACTATCGATTGGTATCTGTAGCTTACCCATACAGGCTGTTCACTTATCGAAGAAATGGATAATATCCTAAGATATCTCGTTTAACCCTTTGTAAGGCGAAGCTCGAAGTACATACTTCTAAAGTGCCAGAAAACACATCATCTCCGTTACAATGTTCAGCAGGTTAGTAATGTCTGAAGTCACTCAACCTCCATTAATATCACGTGCAGATGAACTGCCGTGTTATATCATAGACGACAAATAGTTTTAAATTGGCCTATAGACGCTTAATGTTATAGAACTGGCTATGTGAAGGAGGCAGTTAAAAGGAAGGGCAAAGTGCACACACCTACACAATAATTTCACTGGATTATGTTTACCTAGAAAAAATAAACACGACTTAAGGAAGAAATGCCACGCTGCTGCTAACACTTCCTAAGAAGTGCTTTAACCACTCCTGTAACTTTCTGATTAGATCCAAAACATAACTCACCTGAATTTGTCGCTTCCGCCATTGCTAAGGCCTGCGGAGTCACTCATTTTCATGGCATACAGATTCTGGGCAAACACCTGGAAAACACAAGGCAGCAAGTATTTATTTGTGGTTTATTTAACAACGCTATCAGTAACTCGACTATATATGTCAAAAAGACTAGACGATATAGGATAAGGAACTGTAAGTATACGGAAGGAATTGGTCGTGGCCGAATTCAGGATGCATGTCTGTCTGTCAGTCAGGGTATTTGTTGCACGGCTCAGACTCGAATCCTGCATATTCTGAATAAAGCCTGGATGCTCACCTCTACACAAATCCGTTCGGTCGTTTACACTAGAAACTATTCACTGAATCAACGACCAACAGACCGACCTACGAACCAACTCCATAACGCAGAGTCCTTCTTCAGAAACTAACAGCTCCTCACCTAGTCACTAAATTACCGCGGACTTTATGGAACACAAAAACTTCATTATCACGTTCTGAGCCAGAAAAAGAATCCAGTGAACGCCATGCAAACCGATTTCCTTAGTATCTACTTTAATATTACCCTCCCATCTACGCCACGCTCTTCCAAGTGGTCTCCTTCCTTCAAGTTTCTCCAACAAAAAAACCGTACGCACCTCTCCTCTCTCCACACATGCCACATACGCCAAGCATTACATTTTTCTTGATTTAGTCACTGAAGTCAATGGACTCCAAGAGTTAAATATGCTACAGACATCCAGAACTACTACGCTAATACGCTAAGCGATATTCATCGAACGTTTAATATTTGCATATCTGTATCTGACGTTACGTAGAGACACTGCGGATGAGTCGCGTCAGTATCTAATGATGGTTTAATCCTGCGTGTTGGGATGTGAAACCTTTTCACACGTTTCCCTTGCCGAGCATAACAGCCTCTTGGGAAGACAGGAGGCAGCATTTCGTTCGGTTTATGAAAACGGCGGTGATAACAGGTGACCGATATTGCAGTAAAGTGATCCCTAGTAATTATAGGCTTAAGTAATAATGTATGCAAACTGACGGGTGACAACGTTACACTATCTAGGATTTTACAACGTTGAGCTGTACGTTCTATCAAACTTTCTTTGCGTGTCGAAGCAAAATCTTAGAGCTCCTTCAGTAATAAAGTGTGGAAACGTGTACCGTGCGACCCGTAACATACAGAGAGAACTTAGTGGAGGAGGCTGGTTATCCAATACGATGATAAAGCTGTAAGGAAGAATTTCCATAATAATAGCTTATATTTTTTCTGCTCTCTGAAGTTTTGTACCGGTAGCGGATTTATTACATTAATGTTACTTTGGGTGTTGTGGGTTGTACATTACAGTGCACTGGATGCACGATACACTACGTTTATCGGGGTCCTTCTCCTCCCATTTGTAGGTGACGCTGGAAGACGCCGACAAACTACGGATCCTACGTCCAGCAGCGTGGAATACCACTCGGGGGCCTCGACAACCCGTTATTCGGGGCCCCCCGTTGCAACTATAAGCAGTTATCCCCACGCCTCGTAACATGGATTCCGAATACAGCCTTATTTCAGAAGAACTAAAATCCAGCCCCACAGCGCCCGCAACAAACGTTGGTATTATATATGTCTGGGGTTCTCCATGACCCACGTGCCACCTTCCACCCCCCCCCCCCCCCCCCCATCGAACATAAAACGGGCCACCTGCCACACACAAAACTTAAAGTCTCGTAAAACCAGGCTACCTGAATCTTGTGTTGGACACGGTTTTATATGTGGTGACTAGTTAAAAAGGCATACGAACCAAAAAATTTATGCTTGTCTGTAACGCACTAGTTTTTGCACCTTCAGGATATGAAACATATCGACAGCCGGAACAGCGCAGGCGGTACAGTGATTAAGCCACGGGTTGCACGTCCAAGTAACGGTAGTTCCGAGTCACTTCAGCGGTAGAAGGAAGACCTGTCTCTTCCCCAAAGCGTCCAGACCGGCTCTGTAACCCATCCGGCCTCCTACTGAATGAGTGCCGGAGTTTTTTCCCCTCGGGAATAAGCGGCTGGAGCGCAAGACTGACCACTCGCGTCCAACCAATACCACGTTTAAGAATGAGTGGCGTTAAAACCTCCACGACCTTACGACTACATGGCGTGAACACGGTCTTTACCTTTAACTTGCAAATGCACATCGAGGCCCATGGGGTAAACGAATGACATATTTTGTTACAGAAAGAGACAGAAAGATTTGCACTTGCGCACAGAATAGAAACTTCCGTTATCATGCACGAGAACAGTGTTGGCTTGTCTCCCTACCCCGCGTAAGAAAGCAATACACACTGCTCACGGTCAAATAATTCTTTCAGAATTGGATAATAACAATGCCTACGCTTCTTCACTCGCCCTAGCAATGTTGCAGGTCACTCGCACAGGTTTTGTATGCAAACTATAACCAAAGTGCTTACCTCACCGTTCTCCGGAGGGTCCCCGTTCCCGAACGTGGAGGTGACAACGAGCAGAAGCGCCTCGTGTTCTATGCTGCTCATGTCGTAGTCAGACATGCAGTACACCTGCAGCATACAAGAGTGAGCTCTGTACTCCACTTCTGTCGCGGGTCATACCGCAGACTAGACTGCCGTGGCATTACAGTAAGACTGATCATAAAAATACAGTGCGAGAGAATATGGACATATTTAAGGTACGTACCTTGCTACGCATGTGTGAGTACATGACGTGTGTATCTGCTGCGTGTGTACAAACCCGTACGAATGTATCCATGATAGCTAGGTACGTACAAATGTGTGTTGCCTATAGATGTACTCGCAATACCAAGCTCTGGTTTCCCACTCGTATAGCCATGGTTTTTTCTCTCACACTTCCTGCCACTTTCCCATCTCAACTCGTTTCTGCACTGAAATCGTGGCAGTATTTTCCTCCAAAACATTAGTACCCCTCTACCAGATGTACCTGGCCCAATAAGTCAGAGCACAATATAAATTTGTGAATCAAGTTTATCTAATTAATAACACCCTCCAGTCTGATCCATGTACTCTCTATGTAGGTACGTAGGCTTATGTTTGGTTGCATACTTTGTGTGTGAGTGAGTGAGTGAGTGAGTGAGTGAGTGAGTGAGTGAGTGAGTGAGTGAGTGAGTGAGTGAGTGAGAGCGCGAGACTGCTATGCATTTCGTTGCATGTTACACATATAGTGGAAAATCCTTTGTACTTGTAAAAGCAAACGTATTGAACTTCTGTTCAAAAAGCAGCACAGGAGATTAAATAAATGGGGTGGATGGAACCTTGTCAGCCTACCTGCGAGTTGAAGGCGTGTCCGAAGAGCTCACCCAGCTTCTTGGCGTACATCTCCGATTTGCCCGTCTCAGTGGCATACAACACTGTTGCTTTGATTCGCCGTGACAACGCGCGTCCGAACAGTTTGGACGTGAACTTCACTGCCCTAAACGGGAAGAACACCAAACAAGCACAGCTGAGACTAATAAGGATATAAGACGTTAACTTGATTTGTGCTATAGTCTCGACCCTCTAAAATGCTGCAGATTACGAAAAGAAAACATACTCATATCTTTAGTAACTCCACCTGACTTCCAACCGTTCGTTCATTCTTTCGTTCGCCCGTCCGTTCCTTCGTTCGTTCATTCGTTCGTTCGTTCGTTCGTTCGTTATAATGAAAATGTCAAATGTAATGCTGTTTTTCGATGTTCAACAAATTTCAGAATATCCCAAGTGAAAGAAACGATACTGCGACCTCATGAAACATTTTATCAGTAAACAAAATTTAGAGGTTTTGACGTACAGAATAGCTTACAGTAGACAGAAAAATTAATTATTCCCATTTAGTGCACAATCTCTCTACCGTGTGATTACGTAAAAAAAAAGCCCAAAACATACAACACACGTATATCTTCACTGGCTGGTGTTCGTACAGTCCGTGGGGAAACCTGCATTCACAGGTGCCGTTGGAATTGCATTTCCTGTCTCACAGAGACGCAGCTGCAATAATCGAAATACGTTAGCGACCGGACCATGCGGACAAGAATAATGTGTTTCGAATTTCCGCCCAAGTTGCAGGATACGTCTTGTGTGTATTCAGTGCCACTTCGATCACAACTGAGGCCTGCCGTGCACTGTGAGTCTTGAGTACTCGTAACAACGCGCTTTATCGTCGTGACAAATAACACTGCTGAGAAGTGTGTTACCACAAATGATTGCAATGTGTACATCAGAAATGAAAACATCTCATAAAATATCCTTTATAACATTTTCGACTTATATTTCAATAAAGAATCATGCTATGTAGAGTTTGAGCACGAATCTTTTTCATTCAGCATTAATAGGGGGAAAATCTGCCTCCGAAATGATTCAACATATATTTTTACTTTAGTATCAGTGACCTAAATTAGACGTCCTCAGGCAAGCTGAACGCTTGTCCGTACAGACTTAGTATGCGATATTTTACGTGAAGCTTATATCAAATTTCGTTAGTATTGAGCGAATGAATTACCGTCACCACAACTTAGTGTATATTTTATTATACTTCAGATTACATGTTTCGACTGCCTTTAACAGTCATCATCAGGCCTTTCACATGCAACACGTAAAAGATAAAATTGTTAGTAACTGGCACCTCAGTTTTACGTAAGTTAAAAACTTTGGAATAAAATAATTTCATCAGGTTTCTCAAAATGGCTTCATTGCACGACAGATTTCTATTTTATAACAACAATTATGGCTTTTTATTACAGCATGTTTGTATATAGTCAATATTTAATGGAACGTATGGAAAAATAATTTCACGTGTTGTGCTGTGGAAGATGAAGTGTGTCTTCCCTTCCATCTATAGTACCTGTCTGATCGGATACACAATACTGTTCTTGTTGACTGGGATCCCTGCCTACCGCCCCTCTCTCAGCTGTCTGTTAGATGACATTACCGCAGCAGGACTGCGACACATTTACTACTGCCCCCTCTATATAAAGTGCTGAGCTGTGATCTCTTCACTTGCAAAAAACGCCTTCATCCTGTCCGAATTACCTGGCGATCTGTTTGAAATGAAACTTTCTCCTTGGTTTCTTGCTCTTTCCCAGCTCTCTTCCTTTCTTCCATTGATGGCTTTTCCAAGCTGCTTCCTAAAGCAAGAAAAAAAGGTATGTACACGTAAGAAACTGAACATGATTGACCGAAGAAGTCTCTAGATGGCATTTTAAATTAGGGACAAGAAATGAAAAACGTGGCGGGTGAAAGTAACTGTAAAGCAAAGCTGCCCACGTGCACTATCACCAAGACATGAGTGGGTGGGACTGCAGTTCCCGTCGTTAACTTTCGTACTACATGAGGATGTCTTCAGTTTCACGCTCTGGCCACTTTATCCCTAGAAAAAAAAAAGCCCTTGGTATCTACTGACCAGGAGGCTGGGTGCGCCACTGGGCCGGTCTGGACGTTGTGGTCAGGAGAAAATTTTCTTACTCCGGCCGGAAATCGAAAGGCAAGCGTCCAGCCCCTAGCCCGGTCACTATAACTACTGTGATATCCCTGACAGAAAGAACATACTGAATCACGCATTTCATATGTGGTTCTACAAACCTGTTGCACAATAAGGCACTGCTGGAAAATCTAAAGTATCATATTTGCATTCCACATAAAACAGAGGTTATTATACGAACCAAAACTGAATCCAGACAATGCAGATATCGCAATACAAACAGACGAACCTGCCGCTGGCCAGATGCGAATATTCCATTGCACTTTCACTTTGTGCAGAACATAAACTTGCCTGGTAGTCATACGAAGGCTTCAGCTGGTACAGTGCCATCTCCTGGTGGAACACGGGAGTAACGGAGCCGGAAAGAGGTGGCACGATCCAAACCCAGTCTGCGGGACAGCCGTTCCTCAGGCGCAGTTCATTCTCGTAGTGCTTCATGAAGGATTCGGAGGCCGTGTGATGGTCTACAATTGTGACGTTCCGTGACTGAAAACGAAATGATGCTCTCTGCTGTACAGCATATAAAGTAACGCCTTGTTCGACGCAGAGCGACGTTCCTCGAATGCGGTGCGCTGGGCGAATCCGCGCTGGACGAACTTTGTATCATACGGGATTAACGGGGATCTGAGAAAGCGGCCGTGAGAAGTCGAAGTAAATAAATAATACAACAATAAACATACAGTAATAATACTTCTTTTTCGAACATTTTGGCGAGACGAAGAAATCGCGTGATGACAACCGAGCTAAATATGTACACTGTCGCATATGCGGAGTAGAATAAACCAAGTCGATTATACAAATATATGAGCTAAGCACAACAGTCTTCCTTTTCTTAAAAGCAGCGGTTATTATATGATACACCCTGTATGCTACTACAGCGTGCTTGGGAGGGCCGCGTGTAGTGGAATTTTGCGAGTTATGCTTATAATTCTTCGCATTTGTTTTCAGCCAAACAAACTCACTCGCCATTGCATGGGGTTTAAGCATTGCCACCTAGAATGGGTAGATAGTACGCAAATGATAAAATCGGAAGGGTACGGAAGAAAGCAATCTTAGGTTACTGGTTTGAAGGGACTATGGAATCCGCACAAAACTTCAGCCACGGTAGTTGTTTGCGAAGTTGAAAACTGACCTCTACACCAGACATGCACATTTAGGAACTTGTCAACCATTCGACCTAACAGGTAAAACCCCTTTACCACTCTTGATTACCCTTGTAATACAAAGTCTATAGCTGCGTCTTACATGACCCCTTAAACAGACCGTGTTTGTTACTTCCACCAATATTCACAACCGCCATCGGTTAGGCCACAATATTAGCCAATTCAGTGTTACCTGGAAGCTGTGGAGAACTGCGAGGTTTACTTCGACGAGTGCTTTGTCCTTCCACAAAGTGACTGAAGTCCGTGTGTCAAGGCCCATTCGTACTGCCACGGTCTGAAACCACGACAGACTCAATTTACTCCAGGCTAGATTAAACTTACCCAGACTAACGGCTTCAGCTGCACTCAGTATAACTTAGGATCACTTCAACACATACAAAATAACTACGATCATTAACTACTTACATGATTAATGATAGTTGTTATTTTGTGTTAAACTTCACGGCGTATAAACTGGAAATAGCCATGAATTATTCTCGTCATATTAAATTACACTACGTACACCCTAACAGTTACAATGAACTATATGCACAGCAAGTTGAACGTGCACACATGAAACACATCAGGAAAGGTAATCACAGTGGAACAATTCTGGGGCCTGTGCTTGATTCCCATTATTCGGAAAACCGTAACACTTACAGGGTACTTTACGTACACAAAATTTCACGTTTTCGAAATATGTTTTGTTCCGGTAAGTACTTGAAGACTTGGTACTCGGGATGGAAACACAAGCGCTACGTCTTCATGCAAAGTGCACGTTACTTCTCTTCGATTCTTACCATATTCGGAATGTTCCGACAAAGTAAACTCCAACGGTATCACACATCATGACAACTCACTTATTGATTATCAAGGTTTTACATTTGGAGAGGCGTGGCAAACCAGTAGATGCATTCCTTAAACCTTTGACTATGCAAGGATCAAAACTTAGTGCTCTAACTATATTCTCAATCTTTCCACAAATCCCTTACTTTGCACTTCAACAAATGGTGGCACATACTGCGTACACAGACAGATTTTTCCATGAATTTGTCTTTCAGATCGAATGGTAGAAGGAGAGATGAGAAATGACTAATAGATTAAGCAGCACATATTGTAATTTCTCTACCAAGAAACGTGAGAAAAAAAAGTGGTGTTTGGACGATGTGTATGTCACTTAATACGACTGTATCAAATGAATGTGCTGTCTCGGGTCGGAAGGTACGAAATCACGCTCGCCTTACGTATTTTTAATGGAGACTGCCCTGCCGTAACCAACTTAAATGCAGGCTTCCTATCCTGGCAACAGAAACCTCAGTCATGACTTTTGATGGCCCCTTCTCCGAAATTCGAAATTTACACCCCGAAATACAAGCCCGAAACACCACGAAGTTGATCCAACTTGGTTAGTGAACCAGCGTGCAGTAGAGGAAGAAGACACGCAGCATGTCCAGTTAACTTTCCGAAAGATCGGTTGCACCAGTGCTGCTGCCTCACGCCGTACTTACCTCTAGCATGTTGAGACGGTGCGCGTCACAGAGGTTCCTGCAGCCGATCTCTGTGCTCATGTACCAGCCATTGAAAGGGGCCCCCGTAAACTCGAGACCACCGCAGTCGAAGAGCATGTTGGCGACAGCAGGCAGTGAGTACCAGCGCAGGTCCAGCTTCTCAAACCATTCAAACCTGTGATTCAATTCAAGTCCACTTAGCTAATACGTGTCCTCCAAAGTAAGACTCTGCGAACATGCTTGTAAAATCGAACCGGCATTGCCTCGTTTAGCGATTACTCCGGGCTTACGCGGCGACACGTAATGAAAATTATGTATTCCACTGATGACTGTAACTTGTCAGTACAGTTGGTATTCATCTAAATACACGGCATAAACTCAATTTCAGGTTTTGGTTAGATTATGGGATTGGTGTCCTCCACCTCCCACAAAAAGGAGCTTATCATTCAGTCACATGGCAGCAGCGGCGTTTCAAAGTTTTTGAGAACAATATCACTGCAATGTTACGGTCTAATCGCGCGAGCTGTATAGGTCACACTCCGTCGTTCTTCCAAGGTCTTCAGTTAAATATCATCTTGTAATCCATAATGCATTTGCTTTCTGTTACTTGTTCATCTCTTTACCCTGTTCAGTAAAAGGTGAAGTAAAGGTCTTGAGTTAAATATCATCTTGTAATTCATAATGCATTTGCTTTCTGTTACTTGTTCATCTCTTTATCCTGTTCCGTAAAAGGTGAAGTAAAGGTCTTGAGTTAAATATCACCTTGTAATTCATAATGCATTTGCTTTCTGTTACTTGTTCATCTCTTTACCCTGTTCCGTAAAAGGTGAAGTAAAGGTCTTGAGTTAAATATCATCTTGTAATTCATAATGCATTTGCTTTCTGTTACTTGTTCATCTCCTCACCCTGTTCCGTAAGAGGTGAAGTAAAGATCTTGAGTTAAATATCATCTTGTAATTCATAATGCATTTGCTTTCTGTTACTTGTTCATCTCTTTTCCCTGTTCCGTAAAAGGTGAAGTAAAGGTCTTGAGTTAAATATCATCTTGTAATTCATAATGCATTTGCTTTCTGTTACTTGTTCATCTCTTCACCCTGTTCAGTAAAAGGTGAAGTAGCCTTCACACGAGCCATGGAGGCACATGTGGAATTGAGGTATAACCCCATTCATTCTTAACCTTGGTACTACAAGGAGGCGACAAGTAAACTTTGGGCCTAGGCCCTGTTACCCACGAGGAACAGCGCATATTATTTCGCCAAAAGCACGCCTTGTGTAATTGGGCACGAAATGGCGACACAATGATGTACTTACGTGGGATGCGACAGTGGTACTTCCAGCACCAACTCTGGCGGGATGTCGAAATAGTCAGGGTCATGGCCATTGGCTGACAGCACCAACGGCAGAATATCCCACTTGGTCCTGGCACTTTTCCACCCCAGTTTCATGCACACCTGTGTTTAAACATACGTATTAACGAAAATGTCTGTGTGTATTTGAAACAGAAGTCATTGTCAGCTTAGCACCACGATATGAAACGAATCTAGTTCATTAAGATTACTCTACATGGAACCGACCGATTTTCAGCAGTTAAGAAATGTTACCCTATTTTACGGTGACCAGTATTCTGCCCATATATCTGGTCATTGACCGCGAGTCAATGTTTTTACTTCCCCACACAATGGGACTATATATAAAATTCAGATGATGGTTTTTAATAAAACAGGTGTTACTTATTTCAGGTTTACGTACCGCTATTGTCAGTATCTCAGACTACAATTAGTGAATAAATTAACTAAAAAGAACAGGCAAGGCTGCAGTCCTCAGTTAATGTATTTTAATGACAAGGTAGCTTCAACATATTGTAAAACGAGTTCACAGCTATGATGCTTAATGCGATATCCACGGACACCAAACACATGTGAACGATTTACTGTGAACTCTCAACATCAGGCAAGTGTAAAGAAAGCCTCAGTCACCTCCGTGAACTCGACGTTTAGTGGGTCACCAGTAATGCTGCCGTCCGGATTCTTGTAGCCGGCATAGCTGATGAGTTGCGGGTTCCACACCCTGAAGTCGTGCCTCCCGTCCGTTCTCTGAGGGAATACTGTAATCGCAGACCTGAAACAAACCTTGAATTAACATCGCCATGATAAGTGAATGTGGCGGCATATTCCAGAGAGCTGTCTGATGTAGATCTCGGCACCCAGACACGCAGTTCTGACGATCTCGTCGCTATCCTTAGTCTCCCTTCGTAAAAGATCTTGAAACAGACCGGGAATGTTTTCATTTGACATGCTCTCCACGTTCAAGGCACCGTCAGACGCAGTGCAGCCTGTACATTTCGGAAAGACTCCTTGTATGTACTATAAGACCAAAACGTGACGTATTTGGCTTACAGTTTGTGGTGGATTATTCTACTGCCTATCCTCCCCCACTTCTTTGCGCACTATACGCATATAACAGCACAAAAAAACGGGACTGTGAGACTAATTGAAAACAAGGATCCGAAGTTGTATCTCTACCGTCCGAGCACATAATGTTTCCGAGTGCATGCATAGCTATTTGATAACCCCCGGACTTGATCTTCACTCATTACAAATACTAATTTATTGTTGAAAACCCCCCATCATTTAATTACACTGAATTGATGTGGGTACAGTTTTCTTCCATTATATCAAATGCCACATGAAAACGATGACCCAAAAACAATTTAGACCCTTGTTATAGCTGTAATGGATGTAACCATTACTTATATGAGCCGTTTATTAGAAATTGCTGGCTTTATTTCATATTAATTAGACTCACATATTACACGACATTACCGGGAAACGATGCGGCACAGTATTAAATTCCTTTGACTGCTTCTTCTGTAAATAATTTAAACGAATTCTGGTCAGTAGTTTCGGATATGAAGTATGCGGACGGACCGAAAAAATTCGTTAAACTTATGCCTTCTGTGGGCTAAGAGCACATAACACGGGAGGGAACGTACACAGCTGCAGCACCCGTACAATTACCGCAGACAACATCGTATCACGCTCATTAAAACGATCATGCTACTAATCGGAGCCTGAGGAAACACTTTTTTATTTAGAGAAAAGTAGACAGCGAACTGCATTTCTCTGCTTTAGTGCAAATCTGAGTGGAAATTAAAAGTACTGACGCACACGATGTTCAAGAGGAATCCTTCAGTAAGATGCACCCGATACTTCAACTTCTACGATTTGTTGCAGTACAGTAGCTCTGCGAACGCAGGACAGATACTTCTGCCGTTGGTTCCTGAAGACAATGTTTTAAGACACGTTTCTGAAGAAACTGAGGAAGTACTGGAAACCCTCGGTCAGAAAAGTTTGTACCCACATTAAATGCAAAATATTACTAATGTTAAAATCAAAAAAGAGGGTGAAGTGAAAGTTTGTGGGGGCAGAGTGAGAGAGATAGGGCAGTAAGACTGGGATTCTACGAAATTAATTCCAAACGAAATTGTCGTTAAGTTTAGTCTAAGGAACGATATGTTTTGTCACATTATGAATTATGAGAGTATGTTTTATTACTGTTACCACATTAATCATAACTGCGCGTTTATTCAAATCAAATGATTTACCGCCCTACTATCTGGCGTCTGGTATAGCCCAATGACCGGTTTGTCGACAGCTTTGAACTGATAGAACAAGGGCACAGTAGTTACCTCAATTGTGGAAATTTCGGGAACAAAGTCTGTGAACTGCAACAGGTCCAACGGGCTTACACATGGAAGGGATTATCGAATTCCTCACCCCACACTGATGTCACGACGCATCACTGAAACTTGTCTCACAGCTTTCTCAAGCGCAAACCTGGACGAATATTACCATACAGCTGAGGCATGAGCGAAGAACGTGTGCTGTACAACAGAAGGGGTACTTCTGATAGTTACAGCTTAATAAGCATTCAGCGACGTACCAGCATAATCAGAGACTTCGTGACTTGTACCATTCACCTGGTGTTGGTACAGCAATGAGACAAAGAACGTGACAATGCGCTGAACGTGTAGTTCGGATAGGGAAGACAAGGAAGGATGAACTTTTGGAGAAACCGCTTTGCGAGCCCCGTCGTTCCAAGAGGCAGACGGCAGAATGGCATTAAGACGGACAGTACTGAAATGGGCTGCTGTGGGAGTTAGGCCGAGTTTCCCCACAATCATGGAAACTTAAATTAACTGTATTGTATCTGCAGACCGTAACATAAGACAGCTGGTTTGTTAAGACTGGCTAACTTAATAGGACAGTTGGTTAGTTGACTAGGTAGGTAACTGCGACAGTATCCAAAGATGTTTTTTGCCTTAGGTGAATAAGCCTAACAACGTCCAGAATGTGCTTACACAGTTACAAAGTAAAAAACCTTAAAATGAACTAAGTATACACATTGTAACAAACTAAAATGCTAGGAATTCCGTAATGATACCGAAATAATCAAAATGCGCCAAATGACTCCAATACTCAGACGTTCAATAAGGTTGTCAAGTATCATTTAAAATTAATCAAAACGACTCACTACAATTTAACCCTTTAAAGACGAATATATGTATTTTATACAGAAGGACTCAGTGCGTACAGCGCTGTAAACACTCTCCACTTTGGTTATAAAAAGCAGTCTCTTAATATTTTATAAGGCAAAAGTTGCTGTTTGTTCTGAGATCCGTACAAAACACGTAAACGCAATGCGGGTACCACGTAGAATTTTTTAATGTTAAACCTGGTGGTATGTAAAGTTACCGCTAGGCTTTAAAAGGTTAATCTAACCACACCGCAACGTGTTTCGTCCTATTTAGTTTGGTAGTAGACGTCTACATTATTTTTTCCTCCAAAAATGATTAGGCTTCCAGGAGTTGTCATCCCTCAGAAGTATTACCATATGAAATACTGACCACAGAAATACGCAAAAAATATTAAGTACACACACGGGACATACAGCTACCATCGATCTGATCGTTACTGAGAAGTGGTAGAATGCTGTTCGCCGTGCCTATGCGGCAACTTCTCCGACACGCCCGTCATGCATGTAGAAACCACAATGTTGTGCAGGCGCTTACACTCAGTGTGGTGCTGTCGCGCTGAAGGAATGTCGGATGTGTTTAGAGGTATGGCAGACCGAAGGATGTTTATCAGCTTCAGCAACAATTAATATTCGAATGAAATACACAACAGCCATAAACTGTGCTTACGCTAAGTCGTACTGAGGCGAATAAGCAACCTCATGGAAATTGTACACCAGAAGTGTCACTTCTCGACAGATATTCGAACCGGACTACGGCTGAAATAAATTACATCGATTGAAGACGTGATCCTGTCAAACTGGAAATAAATTTGTCGCGTTTCTTCGTGTAGAATATTCGCAGGAGCCAACCTGAGGACCCCGTAACAACCATGGAACGCGAAGAATGTTGCATGATCAAGGCTTTTCAGAATCAAAATATAACTCATTACTGATTTTAGTCTGCTGCAAGATATACCGGAGGACAAGCTACAAGAGTATAAAACAGCACATTTTTTTAGGTTTACCTTTCTTTTGGTAAGAACTGCAAAAACGAATGCATAATTGGAAGGACGTATCTGTCCGCATACTGCAAGCTTTACATTCGTCCGTATGTTACATCTCAGAAATTGATTTAGGTCGAGTCTGGTATCATGAGTCTATGTGATGTCTTTTTGAAAAATTTCATTTTGGTTCCTGTCAGCCAAACATAAATGCAACTTTACATGCCGCTGAAACCTATGTTGGTGACTCGGGGACCGCCTTACCAAAATTTTATGCCGCAAAAAGTATAGAATTAATTATGATGTAAAATCTTCGTGTGACCATTTTAACACGGAAATTAGTCCATATTATACATAAAGATTCATGTCGTACTTCATAGAGAACAAAGGCCACTTCTGTCAGAAAGAACGATCGGTGACTAATGTTCAGAAAATCAGCAAGTATATAGAGTGAGGATCGGAAGAAATACATAAATATATAGTGTGGACAACACGCATAGTTTTAGTGCTAAACCCGGCGATACATTCTGCCTACAAACCAGTAAGCGTTCAACGGTTAATAAGGCACAAGGACAAATAATATATGACAACAGGGGTAGAAGCCTATCTGTAACGATTTGCTACACACTAATGCATGGCTATGTAATCCAATACAATTCGACCTTTAATATGATTATCTTCATAATAACGTTTTTCACTAGTAATAAATAAATAAATACATAAGAGAACAAAGAAGAAGCGAAAGGTAGGGAACGCAGATGGAAAGATGTAATCATGAACTCTCGGAATTTTCCATGTGTAAATCCTTGTTAAGAGAAGCATAAAATTCGACAGAGTAAAGAAGGCAATTTGGATGTCATCTCGGCGTGTAGAATGTATAATAATGTAGGAGGAACAATAGATGTTTCAGCACGTATTTTTCACGCGAGGGAAACGCCATAATGCAAGATTAGTATGGATAACATGCACAAACGTGGCGCAGGCTCATTAGGGAGCAGGACTGTTAACTATGGACTTACAATGTGCGTCACTATAAGAACCTTTACCCTATCCAAGACAGTCCACAAGCAAGATAATTCCAAGGTCTATTGATTTATGGTATTATGATTCTAGTCTATCGCTGTTCTCTTCACCACTGAAGAATAAAGCGGTAAATGGATCCAATCTCTCAGCGCGATGTATCACTTTATGAAAATGCTTGTTTATATAGAAACTGCATTTAGAATTGTAATTTTATTCCAAAACTGTATTACAGAATATCAGGTGTGAAGAATGGGATTCAATACTAAAAAAAACCATATATATTTGAACGTTTCATCCCAAGATTAGTGTAAATTTCCAGTACTGTTTCGTTACCTAATTCACAGTTTCATGCACGTCAAATTCTGTGTTTAGACATATTACAAAACTTCTCAGTGCCGCTGTATGTACAAAGAAATATTTACTAGTTAATCGACATCAAAGTAGAAAGTTGAATGTAGACTTTGCAGCGATCCTTCTCGTTTTAATATTAAAGCACCGCCTTAGAAAAGTCACATAATTTTTAAGTCTAACGTTCTAGTAAACGTACTTGTCCTAGGTTACATGGCGCCAGTGACTTTTCCGCCACATGTTGATGTAACCGCCACGTGCTGATATAGCCGCCAAGATAACATCAATGTATATCGGGCAATTCACTGCAAAATTATTCGGACATGATACATACAAGGAAGGACAGCCGGCCATGACGACACAACACGCAAGCAGGTAGCGGGTGCTTAAAAGACAGCGATCCGGTAAACTAGTAAACCTCAGCAAATAAAATTCGTGTTGTTCCAAATAAATTTATGCGTTCCAAAGAATCCACGTTACTCTATCCCGGAACCTTTTATACTGGATTGCATATAGTCTTTTCTCGTTTACCTCTAGCGTGGCTACTTTATTCCAACACACTCTAATTTTTTTTCCTTATTATTTTAGGAGTTGACATAAATCCTGGCCCGTACCTTCGAACACTACACACAGTGTGTTCCATACACATCTGCGCTTTCGGTTAAATCCAGGCCGCTTTATTCGCGCAGCCCATGCAATGTGTTCTATACAAATCTACACGCTCATGTAAATAGAGGCCTGTTTTGGAGCACCCAGTACAACTCACACAACCAAGACGAAAATGTCGCGCCTATAAATTGAGTTATATGATATTAATTCAGAAGCCAGACACAAATGAGTCGGAAAATCATGACGTCGATTCAACAGGAGGGCGGCTTGCGGTGCGACACCCCCCGGTTAACTCGTCCTCCTGACATCACTAAAGAGTCGGTCCCCTCTCCATGCCTCAAACGACTAAGAGTGGAAGAAAAGTAAAGTAGCAGCGAAAACATTTACCTGTGTCTGATTATTCGGTCCTTTAACCTTTTAAAGCCTAGCGGTAACTTTACGCACCAATAGGTTTAACATTAAAAAATTCTACGTGGTGGCCACATTGCGTTTATGTGTTTTGTACGGATCTCAGAACAAACAGCAACTTTTGCCTTATAAAACATTAAGAGACTGGTCTTTATAACCGAAGTGGAGAGTGTTTACAGCGCGGTACGCACTGAGTCCTTATATAAAACAGATACGCTTCGTCGTTAAAGGGTTAAGGACGATATTCAACCACATCCATGACACTGCGTCGAAGGATCGGATGGTTGAGGAGAGTCTACGCAAGTTCATGCAAGAAATTGGAAGTGGTCAATTTTAAAGCACCGCCGCAGACATCGTTCAAAGAAAGCAAAAAAATACACAAAAATCCTCAGTCTGAAAAGGCAAATAAATACGACTGGCAACCCCTCTACGGTAACTTTTGGTACAACGTGTCTATGCGTGCGGCTCGCAAGGCAAGTCAACTGACCTGCGATTATTTTAATTTCCGCCGCACACTAAACTGAAAATATACGATACGTGGTGTCAATCTCAATTGTTCCATATGAGCTACGTTTTTTGGTCGTTATGGACGTTGTCAATTGCTATTTCATACATACATATACAGCGCCTGCGATAAGATGCAGGAATATGTAACATTGGTGGAATGATATATCCGCAGGAAAACCGAAGTACTCCGACAAAAATCTCTCCCAAAGCCATTTCGTCAGCCACAAATCCTATATGGGCTAGCCTGAGAACAAACTCGGGCCTCAGTGATGAGAAACGGGAGACTAATCGCCTGGCCTGTGGCATGAGTTTAGCATCACACTAAGGAGTGAATTCTTGTATTCCAAAATAAGTACGTAGACCGATACACGTGTTAAAAATAAAAGTGAACAGATTTTAGTTCCAGTCATGTGAAATGTCACTGCTCCTTCTTGCGTGTGCGACTAACAACATTCTGAGAACAGGCCACGTTGTGGAGATTTCTGAGCCCCC
>BLKM01003351.1:10384-133227 GCA_013340265.1 Coptotermes formosanus | reverse complement strand
GCCACAAAAAAAATTTTTACAACCGGCCACTTTGGTGTTCTTTTTGTCCCCCCCCCCCCCGCCCCCCCCCCCGCGAGGGCATCAGTCTTCTTTACTCAAGCTTTCGACAACTGTGTTCGATATAGTCGCAAATCTGTAATTTTTTCAGTACTCTAGCGTAGGCACTTTAAACGAGCATGTTCGAGTCCCGGTGGGAGCATGTGCTAATTCTGATGTCTTCCTACTTAAGTCAAAGGCAGCCAGGATCGCACCTTTAAAGAAGGCACGTGTGATCTGACTTCTACATCTCCCAACATTACAGACCGCATTCTCTCTCGTATCACATTCAACACGTAACATATCCAGTTGTTACGGCGTCGTCAGCCAATCAGGCAGACCGTCAAAGTACACTGGACTGGCCTCGACTTGACTCATACAGTGTGACACATACCCAGAAATGTTACAGAAAATCGCCTGACCTTGGTGCTGCAGCGTCACAGTAAGTACGATTGAATACGACTTGCTGACCTGGACTTGATTGGTGCGCCCGCAGGCCTGTCCACCACTTAAAGCCGAAATTCACATCTGCAAAGAGCGTAGATGTGGAATATAGGACGCTGGAGTGTCTCAGCTCGGAACAACACGGCAGTTAACTGTTACCTTGTCGAAATATAACATGTCCATATCTCAAACAGTTTCAGCTTAATGTGTTTTGGTGGGTTAATATTGACATTGCTCACAACATTATTTCAAGTGGTCACTTGCTATCGCTTACAGTGCGGGAAGGGGGGAGGGTCGTGGGGAATTTCCATTTTCGTTTATTACAGGCACAAAATTCAGGCTACGTATAACACCGAAAATCCATACCATCTCCAAGTCTGAAATTTTAATAAATATTATGACGGGTTTCAAACATGCTACGATGCCTTCTGGTATGCTTGAAACGACTGTACAAACGCACTTAGTGATATATGAAGCCGAAAGGCGCGCTGGTCAAATGCGGTATTGTGTAGAGTGGCAATGGTTTTAGCAAAATTAAATTTCTAAACTTAAATAAACACCAGGGAAAAGTCGACAGTTCATTTCCTATTTCGTTAAATAATCACCACATAAAAATACTTAAAAAGAAAAGTGTATATTTTAATGACAACTGAAGTTTTTGTTTTGCCTGTATAGGTCTACAAATTTTAGTACTATCATCCGTGTTTCAGAAAATAAAGTCCAAGAGTTAGGGTTATAATGGTGGTGTCTGAGGTTACCACCACGTGCTGTGTGACGCAGTGTAGTGTGATAGAAATTTATCGACGCTTCATGGGAACCTGCTGCCTCCTTCCTCTGGGCACAAGCAGCTGAAAATGGACCCAGCCGCTGTCTCCCAATGCCGGCATATTTCGCCAGACTAAACGGCGGCACATTCCCGTAGCTGTTGTTATACAGATTAAACATGCGTTGGTTTTTTGTGGAGCAGTGGTCACACTGGCATGTTATACCAGCCCGTGAGACGTGGGTTGGTTGATACACAAAAACAGCGACAGCAGGACACTTAGGAAGAGCAGATATGACAGTCTAAGCACATAATAGCGATATAATGAACCGGAACAAACTGTTTCCTTTCTTACGGTATACCTGTCATTCACCTGAAATTCAAAATACGTGTTACTGTCTAAACATTTCTTTCAAAATACCTGTTATCTGTCAAGTTTCTCATAAAATAATTGTTCTTCATGCACGTTTCTGTCAAAGTACCTGTCATTCATCCAGATTTCTCCCAATTTCTCTCTTATTCACTCAATTTCTCCCGAAGTACATGTCCTTCATCACATTATCTATCGAAATTAAATGTACAGAAATAATTGCACGTGTTGGTTACACTCCTTATACTCTTCTTCACTGCTGTAACTACAGGTGCATTAAATTCAGGTAAATCTTCACCATGAGATTTATTGCACTCCACAAAAGATTTAAGACAGAATAACACTGTTTAATCTCTTAAACGGAGACACAAAATTTACCAAGTTCTAAGAAATAAATGATTATCTTTATTTCCGCCCATCAGTAAGTTGCGGTTCTGACAACAAATGTAGTATCATACGTTTGTTGTTATTTAATGCCTTGAGATCCCATGCTGATCTCTTAATGCATCCATCCGCATGTGATCCTCTAGCAACGAAACTGCGGTTGATGTATATCACTTTATGCATTGTGCCGTTTACGGCCTACTAGCAACTACCAGACAGGAAATACAGAAAGCAACGGAGACAGACAGCGATTTCACATTATGATTTAGATATGACTGCTGCACTTACCTGATATTTCCCTTGTTTGTGCTGTACTTTATGTGATTGCACAAAGCCTCAAACATTCCACTTGTAGTCGTCACATATCGACAGTCGAACACCTGCAACATATGCATGAAGTACATATAAAAGATCGAAACCTTCTTCATCTTTTAAAGCCTAGCGGTAACTTTCCGTACCACCAGGTTTAACATTAAAAAATTCTACGTGGTGCCCACATTGCGTTTATGTGTTTTGTACGGATCTCAGAACAAACAGCAACTTTTGCCTTATAAAACATTAAGAGATTGGTTTTTATAACCGAAGTGGAGAGTGTTTACAGCGCGGTACGCACTGAGTCCTTATATAAAACAGATACGCTTCGTCTTTAAAGGGTTAATATAATCGAATTGTCCGTCATTGGTGCGTCTGGTAGTAATCATAATTCGTAATTGTGATGGATGAAACTGCACGAGGTAACCGAAGTGGAGAGTGTTTACAGCGCGGTACGCAATGAGTCCTTATATAACACAGATACGCTTCGTCCTTAAAGGGTTAATACAATCGAATTGTCCGTCATTTGTGCGTCTGGTAGTAATCATAATTCACAATTGTGATGGATGAAACTGCACGAGGAAGAGCTTCATGGTTTGTGTTCCTTTTCGAATACTGTTTGGACAATCGTAACAAAGGGGATGATAAAGGCGGAGAATGTGGCGCACGTGGAGGCGAAAAGAAAAACGTAATGCATTTTGGTGAGGAAACCTCACGGAAAGAACCACTTCGAAGACAGTGGCGTAGATGGGATATTAAGAGTGCGTCTTAAAGCGGTAAAGCGTGGACTGGATTCATGTCGCTTAGGACAGAGACATGTGGCGGGCTGTTGTGAAAGATGTCATGAACTGCCGGGTTATACAAAATGCGGGAAATTAATTAGCTTCTCAAGGACTCCGCTCCGTAGAGTTAGATTTCGCGCGCGCGCGCGCGCGCGTGTGTGTGTGTGTGTGTGTGTGTGTGTGTGTGTGTGTGTGTGTGTGTGTGTGTGTGTGTGTGTGTGTGTGTGTGTGTGTGTGTGTGTGTGTGTGTGTGTGTGTGTGTGTGTGTGTGTGTGTGATAGAGAGAGCGAGAGAGAGGGGGAGAGAGGGAGAGGGCTACAAGTGGGCATATCTCAACACATCCGAAACCAGTACGGAGGCCTTACGTCATAAAACTGAGCCGCAAAAAGAATAGCTGTCAGACGCCATGTTTCCGGGTCTTAAACAATGTGCAGGATCGTAAGTTAATACCGACGTTTCGGAGAAACGTGTTCTATGCAGGTTCAGTGTAACTGTACTACACCTCGGTAAATGTTGAAGTGGTTGGCGAGACAGTGTCGGTCTATTACAGATGGGCAGCAAGCAACGCGGCCAGTAAGAAACACGGAAATGGGACACGGTGCAGATTTTGATCCAGACCAGTAGGAACTGCGAAATGGTACACTTTAAAAAGTCATGACAACGAGTGACCAGTTCCCAAGCCAGCACGATGAAAACCGTGGACAAGATGCAGACCGTGTAAAAATTACATATACGAACATGGTTAATGAGAGTGCTGGTAACGCAGTGTCGCCTCCGGAGGACGCCTTCTAATCCCTTCAGCAATTCCATCACCCTAAGATGGGACAACACGTTCTTCCGAAACTACAGCACCAAAACCGAGTCGCCTATCATGTGATCAGTATCCGCCGTGAGGGTCCGGAAAACGTATTAAAAAGTGACAACCCTCACCGCGTGCTACAGTGTAGGCCCGCATAGTACACTTCTCAATTATCATCATTCGAATGAGCAAGTCAAGGCGATGAGTTGGGCGGGACACGTGGCATACATGAGGGACAGAAGTGTATAGAGGGCTTTGGTGGGAAAGCGTTAAGCAAAGAAGCCACTTGGAAGACCTAGGGGCAGATGGACAATACGTTAAAACGGAGAAACGGTATGGATGGTCTTGGGATGGACTGATCTAGCTCTTGTTAGGGATAAGAGGAGGGCTCGAGCGACCGTGCAATAAAGATTCGGGTTCTATAAAATGCGGCGAATTTATTGACTAGCCGATGAAGTATTAGTTTCGCAAGAGGGGCTGCGCTCCTTTGAGTTTGCCAGTCAGTCAGTCAGTCAGTCAGGTATTTTGTTCAACAGTGAAGAAAGGAGCAAAGATTATCTGAAGAACATTTGGCAATTTGTCTTCTGTGCAAAACGCTGACAAAAGCCGGAGAGAAGGTAATTATCTGTTTAAAGTAAAGGAAGGTTACACGGACAGAGCAATTACCCAAGTCTAACCGTACCGCACTCTTTTATCACAATTAGAGAGCAGTCACTCGACATCTGGCTGAAGGACGCGTAAAAAATCGGCTTCAGCACTGAATCCGATCGTAGGTGTAACCCTTTAAAGACGAAACCTTGCCTGAATCATACTTAAAGGTTCAGTTTGTACCGCACAGTAAACTCTCTCCGTCTCGGTTATGTATATATAAAAAATGTGTTAAATGCAGTATAGGGAAATTATGGCCCTTTCCTCTGACAGCTACACAAAACACAAAAATGCGCTCTGTGGGCTGACCGCAGAATTTCTTAATGTTAAACCCGGTGGTACATACAGGCTTTAAACGACAATATAAACACGCTTCGTTCAGTATACGTCATACATGAAATTTAATCTTCTGAGAGTATTGGTAACCATAGCAATATTGCGTTAATAATAAGCTAATATCCCAACGCCTTTAACAAATGCAATGTGTGAAATTCTATCTGGATAAAGAAGCTAATTTAAATCTCATGACATTCGAGCTGCCACGGAAGGGTGCTCTGTGGGTGTGCACGCGCGAGGCTAATTCTATTGCTTGATTATTCATGAAGCAGTAATCCGCGTCGCCTGTGCAGTACTTATGCGGTGTGTAACACCTGTGAGAACAAAGTGCATTAATTAACCTTAAGTACAGCGTCTGCAAGTGTTATTTATTTCAACGTGAACCACGACTCGCTCAATTTACCCATGACTGTTCCTCAGCCCACAAAACTTCAAATTCGACGCTTCGCCTACTCCGTCCACCCACAACAACAATCGTGACAAACAACACTGTACTATGGAAAGCCGACTGTCTCAACATCTTCCTTCCGTCCGTCTCGTTGTATAAATCTGTAAATATTCCACTACAGACCTATTTTCTTTAAATGTGTTTTCAAAGTCGTACAAGAAAGGTAATTCGCGTTACATGAGCGAAATGGCTGCATATAAACATCCACACTGCTTCACTCGAATCACAGCTGGAACATTAAAATGCTTACCTAGATAAACATTTTAATATTTTCCATGACAGGAACACTGCTAGGGCATATTTTTGTTCTCATTTGCAATTTTAATTCGTTTGCATGTCATAACCACGCTAAGTTCCGACAGCTAACAGAGATCCTTTGAAAATATGAAACAGTTCAAATATTTGGGAACGTCGCTAACAATCAGAACTGGATGCACGAAGAAATTACGAAGAGATTAAATTCAGTGACGGTCTGCTACCATTCGGCCCCAGCTGTTTTGTCTTTTCGTTTGCTAGCTAAAAATGTAAAGATTAAAATCTACACACTTGAATTTATACCTGTCGTTTTATATTGGCGTTAAAAGTGGTTTCTCACATCAAGGGAAGAACACAGGTTGAACGCATTCAATACGGCCCTGAAGTTTATGGGCCTACGAGGGAGGAAGTAACAGGAGACTGGAGAAAATTGCATAATGAGAAGTTTCAAGATTTTACCCCTCACCGTTTATAATTCGGACGATCGAATCAAGGGGATTGGCGAGGTATGTGGCACACATGGGGGACAGGAGAGGTGCTTACAGATTTTTGGTGGGGAAACCAGAGGAAAAGAGGCAACTTGGAGGCACTGTGCGTAAATGGAGGGATAATATTACAACAGATGTTAAATAAATTGGATGGGAGGGCGTGTACTGGATTTATCTGGCTCAGGAAGAGTAAAATGGCAGGCTGTTGTGAAAACGGCCATGAACCTTCCGGTTCCATAAAATTCGGGGAATTTCTTGACTAGCTGGGGAACTGTTAGGTTCTCGAGAAGGCCTCTGGTTTATGGAGCTACTGAGTTGCACCTGTTTAGCGTACAGCGTACAGACCTGTCATGTACTCCGGTTACTGCTTCGCCTTCATTCCATAAAAATCATTTGACCAAACAAAATGTGAGACTTTATTCCTCGTGTTATTTATACCACTAATGCGTGATGAATCCACAGGACAGCCAATTTTTTTATGTAACCCCTAGAGAATATGAAACAAGTGTGCAACACGGATGGGCGGGTGTTTGGGTTGTTGGTCGACTGGGTTACTTATCATATGTCGTACTGTTTTACTCAATAAATTCGACTGGGTTACTTATCATATGTCGTACTGTTTTACTCAATAAATTCGCCTGGGTTACTTATCATATGTCGTACTGTTTTACTCAATAAATTCGCCTGGGTTACTGATCATTTGTCGTACCGTTTTACTCAATAAATTCGACTGGGTTACTTATATGTCGTACTGTTTTACTCAATAAATTAAGCTCCATGGTATGTCTGACGTAGTGACGCAACAAACCCTTCACTATTAACATGGTTTGTTCAGAAGCAACTGCACAGTGTACTCTAGTAGCTTAATGAGCCCAAGACACATCAAAGTTCTGCATTCGCATGAACTTCCACTCAGTACTTTCATTAATTACTCTAATTTATTGCTGTATAAATAATTCACCTGTGAGTCGTTTGTATACACACAAAATGCAAAAGGCCTATACACACAGTGGCGTCAGAGTCACTTGACACTCGGTGTTAATAAAAGGAGGTTGCATCAAGTGGCTTCTGTACCACATTCCAGAGGTCTTGAAAATATCGTCATCACTGACATCATTATTGCTGCCACTGTCATTACTGTTAAGTGTTGGGGAGGGAGGGAGGGAGGGAGGGCATAGGCATTGGGCAATAAAAAACTTGCCCAGGTGAACATATTTCCTACGCACTCCCAACGTATTATTTTGAATTGTACACACACTTCTTTGGATTCATTAGGAACACTAACTGAACTAACATACAGCCTCAATTAGCTAGAAACAGGGAACGACATTACATATCAAACATACATTTTCACAAATCCTTATGCATAAATTGTATCACCGAAGATGTGAAAGTAAGTCTCAGATCTCGTATTTCGGAGGTATTTGGTTCGAGGTTCGGCTGCACCAACTGGTGGTTTTGCTCAGTCTTCACTGGCAAGCCGTTAACTGACGTTACACCCTCACCTTCTAATCTGCTAGTCATCATCATCTTCATACCTTATTCGAGGACACACAGGCTTATAACAGCACCATTAAGTAACCTAATGATCAGAAAATCAATGCGATTATTCCAGGACCTCGCCTTAGAAGGAATATTTCGATGGATCTCAATTACGTCAGTGCAACAGTCACGGGGTCGGTGCGGGTTCCGCCCCACGAGGGTAGAGAAGTATTATAAAAAAAATTTAATGCAATTTATGGGCATCATTACTTCACCTGCCAACACAGTTATTTCGCACACAGTGTTAGAAAAGGTAGGGGTGACCGTCCAGTCATTGCGCTCGCCAGTCTGGCAGTGAGGCAGCAAGCAACATGAATATTAAATGGAACGCCGTAAGCTACGACGTTTGTAACGAAGACAGAGGGGAGATTCTGGGCTCAACGGACGTCGGTCTCAAGAGCCTGCCAGATGTTATAAGAAGCAACTAGTGCTCTAGAATTTTAAGTGAAATGTCACTTTGCTTTAAATACAATATTTATAGAGCGAATGTGGTTCTGTTTCTATATTCCTGTAACAGCTCTGAACACGTAACTGTAAGATACATGGACCGGATATCATATCACTAGAACACAACAGGCACGCTTGCAACTTGTTTTACTTTAAAAATTTTTCAAGCTGTTTTTTGTATAGCTAATCGTTTTACACGTCTTCTATGTAACTTATTAACGTATATAAATTCGCTATTGGTAAGTCATTGTTAGTTTAGTGGATGAATGAATTTGGTTTGCACTTCGGTTTGTAATAACTTCCGAAACTCAGAATCACAATTACATACTGACGTTGAACTGTCACTGAACAAAACTATTTGCCGGACAAAAAGCAGATGTATTTTGGTTTCACTTTTTCATTAATACAATAAAATGCAATACAACAAAAACACAGTACAGTACAGAATGGCACGACAAGGTGGCGGCTACAAGCTCGCCTTTCCCCAGTACCGATCCTGCCGATACACACCGACGCTCGATCGAAAAGCCGCAATCAAAATGGAGTTTAAACCTACCGACATAGCTCAATTGAATCAGGAAATTTATACCAACTTATAATAAGTTCGAAAAGTGCCAAAGCATTTGGAACCAGTTGTTTGGTTTATGCAAATATTGCGTTACAGCTTAAATTAAACCAATACTCGACACGAACGTAGCTGGTTAATTAGGTTGACGATAGAGCCATGATGGAAGCACTAATATCGTATAAATACCACAACGCAGGAACACAACCTAACCACTTCCTCATACAGATAGCGCTATTATATTTACAAGATCGCAGCGGTTTGGAAATCGTTATAAGAAATCCCCAACTGCTGCTGCTCTGACATAGCATAATTCAGGTGGAAAATGATAACTGCCGTAATGAAGTTTGACATTTGTTATGTACGGCCAAAACTAAATTTGTTCGCCAAATTTTAATTTACTGCCTCAGTACCAAACCTAACTGAAAATTTGTAAGAAGTTTCGGAGATACACGGTTGGGCAGACATGAGACCTTCAAGCATTCCTTTTACGCAGTTCGCAGACAGAAAACACAAAATAAATATCGCTAATTTATTGAAAATATTAGAACACGAAACGAACCGAACTGCTGCGGGCTACCCTACCGCGATTCCGTCCTCGACAGATGCAAGGATTCTCTTATAGCCCGACGTGTAAGACAAATTTGCTGCCCGTCTAACCCATCAGGTAGGTTTCAGGGATATTTCCACAAAGATAAGACGACCGGATAGTGAAGCCGGTAACTCACTTCCGATTAGTATTGAGAACGCGGAACTTTGCTGACTCCTTTACTCTCAACATCTCTGGCGGGGTTCTTAGGCCCCGAGGCAATTAACGTTTACACTTTTAGTCGCAACTTGAACACGAAATACCGCCATCGTGCTATGGAGCGCTGTGTAACTCTCGTAATAAGCTGAACAAGACTTGGAAATCTCGCGCAGAAACGCAAGGCGCACGCTGCACCGTGTACGGCATAATTTCGACTGTCACGATTTTACAACGTAAAACTGCTACAGGGAGGGGGCCTATCCCATAAAAAACCCGGCGTTAATTTGTGGAGAAACTTATTGTATTGCATTACACACGCAATACATGTAATATGATATGACTTAGAGGCGCCTGCAGACGGTTCATAGAGGGCGAAAGTTTCGCTGTATGGCCTTCCAGCCGAGAGTTGAGCTCGGGATTTTTTGCAGGGAGCAGAGGGATAGTAATGGACTACAGAAGGGACATTACACACGATACGAAGAGAATTGGAAGCGGGAAAGGATAAACTCCTGCACATAAAGACAACTTCAAAGCTGCGGGGGGAAAAAAAACAAGTTTTACAAGAACGATTTTTGTACTGCCTATACAATCACGATAGATTTACTTTCGCCTCAGGATTTTGTGGAAAGATGTTCCATGCTGTTTCCGAACATTCACGTTAAACTCTGCATGTTCCTTACGACACCTAACTTCTTAATATGCTATAAATTCTCATGCAAACTGTAGGCACATTTAGAATTCTGAGCGACACGCGACGGAGTTGAAACAAACTGCGAGTTTTCAAGTTTTTGCAGCTGTGCAGATGAGGATTCCCGTCAGGGATATGCCGCCGTACCAATGGATAATCGGTTTCCGCCGTTTCGAGACAACGCTGGAAACTGATTGCCCACTGACAAGGAATCGTTAACTCGCAACACGTGTCGGTGTGCTATTCCGCCATAAAACTGTAAAGAATTCGAACCGAGTACATTCCAGATTAAAATGCACCGCAACCACCTTAACTATTAAGCCTGTGACCTAAGGAGTTCACACATTACTGCCAGGACCTCACTTCTTTCAAAAGACTAAAGAAATTCGCGAAACTGGCTACAGCTAACCGCGGTAGGCCGAGATTCTCGCTACCTACTTCTACATAATTATACACACGACAAGCACAGTCTGTCATGCAGCTGCTCACGACGGCGTTTTGATACAAGATTCAGCCTGAAGCACGAAGTTCCATACATGCCAGTGTTGCCTACATAACCACCGTCACGCCTTAGGGCCAACGGGGATAAGATACAATCTCGAAGAGCATTCCATTCAAGGAATGGACGTTAAACAGGTGTAATATGCAGCACTGGGTCTGAGTGTAAACAGGTGCATCAAGTTTAGGAAGTTTTCCAGATATTTACACTGCATTCATTCAACCAAATTCCTCGGGGCAAAGTCTGTGGCAGCAGTAATATAAACCGTTTCTTTTCGTGCATCCATTTTGGCGACACATGTCTATTTTAGTTACACATATGGCAAAACAACGTCGTCTCCTGGACGCGGTAATGAAACTTTGGACGCCATAAAAAACAGCAATGCCTCTGTTCCATGGAGCTGGTTTTGATGACAAAATAAACTAATGACAGGCCGACGCAATTTACAGGCAGGCACTAAAATTTCGTTGATCTTACACTTAAATGTTATTCAATTCCTGAATTTCCTAACGAGGACCTGTGTTTATCTCTTACCCCTCCAAATGTGATAAGGGCAACGAAGAGTTTTTGGAATGAACATGTGCTGCAGGAAGCCCCACTCTTTGCAAGCAGGTAATATGACTTGGAATGATTTTCCACTTCACGATTGAATCGATTAAAGAGGGGTGTCAACAAGGGGGTGAGGAGACCATCTTTATATAAGAAAGAAAAGGTAACAGGAGTGTACACAAAAGGTAACAGGAGTGTACAGAAAATCTGATCAAATAATCATCGTGATTTGCATCGTCACGAAGTATTGTTAAGGCAAATAAACGGAAGAGGATGAAAAGACGAGATACGGGTAAACGAATACATACACATTTTCAATCGGAAACCCTCAAGACAAGTGACCGTTCTGGGGAACCCAGGTGTAGGTGGCGCAATAATGTCAAAATGTATGGTAGCGAACCAAGTTATAAACATGCCAGCTGCGTCGAAATGGTTCTGGATGTGGTGCCATGGTCGGGTTTTTGGACAAGGTCACATCCTCAAAGCAGAAAATGTCGCGGAAATTTTAGGAGACTCCCAACTTTGTAACTAAGTGCGTGTGCGCTTCGATACGCATCACAATCTGAGCTTATTTGCGCTTTACGAAAGTATACAGTGCGCCGCGGAGTTAACAGTCAGTCAGAGCGAACTTAGCATATACAAATTTTGGGAGCGAAGGGTTTCCTCAACTAAAAATAGATCAATAATCTGTTCACGTTGCACTTTAAGTTTCATGTGGCAGTTTCAGATGTCTCACCTGTAGCTTGGACCATTGTATGCGACCGATGCACCTCACAGAGTTGCGCCAGGCAAGTTTTGCGCCAAATACGAGTTCTGTTTCTGTCAGCTGGTAGGAACCCGTCATGTGGACTTCCTTCTGCACTTGCTCCCAGCGGGCGGCATGCGCAGGGCTGTTCAACCTGCAACACAAGTGTGGGCCATTCTCAGACCTACAATTTTCTCAAGCAGTACCACAACTACCAGGCCCTCGATGGTAGTGTTATCAATATGCCGAAGCGTACAGACCGAAGGATGCAATGAAGTACTTCCCTCTATGACTTACACATAACGCTACCTGACTAAACCGGGGCCGCGGTGGCGCAGTTGGTTGAGGCACTGCGCTACAAACCGGCAGGTCGCGGGTTCGATTCCCGATGGTATCACTGGATTTTTTTATTGGCATAATCCTGTCGGTCGCACTATGGCCCTGGGGTCGACTCAGCCTCTAACAGAAATGAGGACCAAGAATATTTATTTCCTGGGGGGTAAAGGCGGTCGGTGCGTATGACTGGACAACCTTACCACCTTCATGTGCCGCTTGTCTAGAAATCTGGGAGCCTCGACCTCGTGGAACCCTGCGGGCCTGTCCAGGCCTGTAACGGGACTGCTTTAACTTTTAACCTGACTAAACTGGATTTTGAGTTTATGTTGCATTACTGAAGTAAGTTTAAAAAATCTACAACTTACAAACCGTTTTGGCAAAATTTAAAAGAGATTACTGACCCTCCCCTTCCTAGCGAATAACCCCACTTCAAAATATTATGGCTACTCTGCATAATTAATTAAAATACAAATATCTCCAGTAACGTTAGATGCAGCTTCACTATTCACGCTGTTCTGGGTTCGTACCAGACAGCTAAATACACATATTGAAAATAAAAGAACCAGCAATAAATGAAGTTTTGAGGGCATGAGTACCAAAAACTCCCAAAACATAGAGTATATTAATTAAATATATCACTGACAATGGACAATGTTCAACATAACTGCAGCAGACGTTGTGCATATACGTAGTACAATCCACATGGCAGGTTCCGCAGTGAGGTACGGCGTGCGGTGTCATTCTACGTTAATTCGAACATCTTGCCAACATGTGCTTCTAATTAAGAGTGGGCTGGTTATTTTTGAACGTAAATCGGCCATAAAACTCCAGATACAAGGAAAGTTACTGTCACCTCCGAAATTGATTAATCCACTCCAGCCAAAGACAAAACAAACAAAAAAAACTGTCTCATAAACATTCACACGCCGCATTCCCTACAGCTTACAAAACCCTTCATCAGGTACAGTCTCTTAAATTCCTCAACAGGATTTGAATTGACACCTTATGAATATATTGTACATTGCATTTTTTTTACTTGCCTGGTAATGACTGTTTTTAGCCTGATGATGGTCGATATAGACCGAAACATGTATCTTTCCAATGAAAACACAGTTGCATTAGACTACTTAAGATTGTTTTCAATATTATGGACGGAAACACGCAGCCCCAGCTGTGTCCGGAAGTGAACAACCATGCAGGGTCTTACCTGAAAAGTTTATCTTTTTCGAACGGAAAGAAATTCCCAGTTTTTTTTCGTGAACACGGAAATTGACTATGATTCTTATAAAAGCAGGATACTGGGTGCGATCTGAGCCAGTTTTATCCACTCCACGTCTTTCCACATTACTTTTGTGAGACACATGCCTTTGTCCTCTTACCGTACACCACAGGCGCACCCAGAATTTTCCTTTGGGGGGAGGGGGGCGGGGCTGGCCCTCAGTGTATATATAATTTATGTCTGATTTTAAAAATTCTCTTACGAAAATCATGTCAAAATCTCCAAGCCGACATGTAGTTAGGTTACAGGGAAATTAAAACTGAAAACGAAAATATTCTACACATTTGTAAGCTTCGTTTATATTTTTCAATATTGTAATGTACTAGTCATCGGCCAATTTCACTAGCTGATTTAGGCTGAAGGGTAGATCACGTAAAACCTTTTATAAAGTCGTGTCTGCAAAATGTATGTTTTTCAAATTTCGCTTTGGTGGGGGGCGGGGCTGCAGCCCGGCAGCCCCCACTTGGGTGTGCCACTGCCGTATACAGACAGCGACCCGTATGGGGGACAAATAAGCTTATCTGTAGGCCACACGCGCGTCAAATTCGCACTTCACGAGGCACCTTCTTGAAGCAACCAAATTCGCTCTGGGGTCCACTTACTCTCATATCCCAGGCTAGCGGTGGCTCTACCCAGGCGGTAAAGCAACTGGGGCCTGAAGCCTATCACACACCTCCATAAAGCACCAGGGCGCAGAATGCGTGGAGTTATACCTCTACCCCCCCCCCCCCCCCACGCGTCGACATGGCATGGTAAACAGGCAAAGGGTAAACACTCACAAGTTAAGGAAATACATACATGGTATACAGTGTAACTTTCTCTTTTGTATTTCGGAATGCGCCCGGCAAGGTACGGATACAACTTCCTTAAGGATACATTTACGTGAGCCGGGTAACTGACAGCATGGTTTATGCAGAGGCAGGTTAAAATGAATGTAAATACGAATATGAGTAATAAACGGAAAGGAAGGTGCAACGAAGAGGTGGCAGCCTATTCAAGAACTACCCAGATATCTGCCTTGTGACACTTAGGAAAATAACACAAACCCACAGGCAAGATCGGCGATATCCGAGCCGAGGCTGTGACCCGGAACCTTTGAACACGAGACATGAATGCAACTACTGGACCCCGTAAAGGTAAAGGTAAAGCAGTCCGATTACAGGCCCGGATTGGCCTACAGGATTCCAGGAGAGCGAGGCTCTCAGATTTCTAGAAAACGGGCACATGAAGGTGGCAGGTTGTCAGCCATACGCACCGGCCGCGTTTAGGGCCCCCCCCCCCCCCCAGGAAATATTCCTGGTACTCATTTCTGTTAGAGGCTGAGTCGACCCCAGGGCCATAGTGCGACCGACAGGATTATGCCAATGAAAAAATCCACTGACACCATCGGGAATCGAACCCACGACCTGCCGCTTTGTAGCGCAGTGCCTCAGATCCCGTCCTATTGTCAAATGCGTGGCCTTTATCACCACAACCATACGCGCCTTCTTGCTGTACATTTCAGAAGACATGATAACGCGAATTAAAAAAATTACGTGAAGGTGTTCTGCGGTAAATTCACATGAACACAAATACATACAATGTTGAGACACAGACAGACTGACGCAGCAGGATTACTTTTGTGAAAGGTATGGTCAATTTATATTGAAATGGAAATACACTGCGGGACGAAAGACTGCTGCTTGAAGACAGTTTTTTAAGAAACTTTACAGATTATGCAAACACTGAAACAGAAATGGCCTACATATAAAATTCGTTTACATATTCCTGACGTAGCCAATATAAGTGAAACTAGCATTTTGAGAGCTTCTCATTCCCCGCATTTCCCCTGTTCTTTTAAAACTTTAGCTGACTCAATAAGGAGAGAACACAAGTCCTCCTGTACGAAACGATGGAATATAAACACAAATTTTAAGTTGTTCTTCCAATTCTTGTCGGAAGACTGGCATGACCGAGCGAGATGAATTCTGCGTGGGGCGACACTCGTTCTGAATGAACATCGCTTCTTTTCTGTAGAAGCAAGAGAGAGTGGCACAATAGGACTCCTCTCTCAGTCCGAATAAATTGAGTATAGTACTGCTCGGTGATTAAAAACGTCTTAACCTCCATGCAGTATAATCTCTGATCACATTCTCTCTCAGATCACAGTACTACAGTCACACTGATTTACATTGCACGTTATACATTTTGTGTCAGCAGCATGAACTTTAATACCGCATTGTTTTCATGAAAGTAATTTGTCTTTAAAAGAATGCGTAAACCAGTCTTAAAATGTTTATTAAAGACACTTTCGTCAGTTGAACAAAATTAATTGGTTTTAAATGGAGTTAACATTAATGATGAAAACGAGTGGGACATGAAGCATACGAAAGATGTGAATGTATAAAAATAAAATATTTGGTCATAAAAACTGTTTAAAAACGAAAGCGTACGAAGTAGGATAATTTTCAAATGAACCTTAAAAACAGAGTAGGAGAGTGCGGATTAGATTCATCTGGCTCAGGATAGGGACAAGTGGCGGTCTCCTGCAAGCGCGGTAATGAACATGCGCAGTCCGCCATTTGATACACATGACAATCCATATTCGCTTATGTTAAAGGGACGTGTGGTACATGTTTTATGTTATAATACTGCGACGCCAAACAGAAACGAAAGCCGGGTGCTGTGCTGTGGGCTGCCGCATCTTGACCACCACCGCAGTTCTCTGTTCATTGTGCGGAGGAAAATAGTGGTTCAGAGTCAAGACACGCTTATGGGCTGTAATTATGAATATACCGTAAAAAATGTCACCTTATGTTTGCATTTGCAGGACAAAGATAGAACATGCAACGCAAATGTATAGAGGAAGAACAGAGAGGGAACGCTGCAGTGTTTAATTCATAAAGAGGAAGGAATTCTCCTGTCGTGGCATCGGCTTTTCATTCATCACGTCGCGTTTTCTTTTCCGTAGATAATACGCGGTTCTTTTACATGAAAACACGTTATATATATATATATATATATAAAATTTTGTATCGAACTATGTGACCTCATCTGTTGGAAAAGGCACTCTAAATAACCCAGAAATCTATCACGAAATATGTCTCTCAGTGATCTCACACAGCCTCTTGATTTTCTGAAGCGAATGTGTGTCAACTGTAATATGAACTTTATCTTACTCGCACATAAAAAGACCTCGAGTGTGTATATCACACAGATTTTCCAAATGAAATATTTACCATTTCGATCTTCTCTACGCTCTGTGTGGTCTTCAAAGCAGGCATTAAAAAACTAGTTTCTTCCTCACCTGCGTCTCATGTATCTTACTCTGAATTCTCGTGGCAGACGTGAGCACTCGAAATATGTAATGCAGAGAAGCGTACGATGACACCTATGCTGTTAACGGCGCTAATTACAGATAAGATAAGGGAACTTACTATTTTGATTGTATTTATTTAAATATGCATCAAATCGGAAAAGTGTTACGAGCGAGTGGTGTGGACTTTTAGTAAAATCTAAATTTTATTTACCTGCTTCTTTCTTTCCCTTTTCCTGCCGCGGCCCTAAGAGATTACATCACAGGATATTTTGAAATTCCCACTCCAGGCAATATCTACCACAGTCGAGTCATTAATGCGACATGCCAGTGCTTGGGTTGCTTATGGATGCTAATCGAATCTTCGTTATCAACCAATCTTTAATTACAAAAACGAACATTAATTTCCTAATTTCAGTGTTTAAGTCTCCGGTTTCTCGCGTTCTGAGATTGCAGGTTCGAATCCCGCTGGGGACATGAGTATTTTGTCTCTTGTGAATGTTGAGTGCTGTGCGCACACACACAGCCGTGTGCACCGAGCCGATCCCTTGTCCAGCGGCGTCCTACCGACGGTGTGTGCGTCACTGGGTGTGATCAAGTGCAGCAATAACCCTCTACAATGAGTGGGTAGGAACGAATCAGACTACGAAAGAAAAAAGAGAATTTCAGCGTTTACGGAGTGCAAAGTTTTCCCTCTGTTTAAGGAAGCTCTACGCTATGGAGGCACATCACTGAACTCAGGCACAGCTCCATGCATTATTAACCTCGGTACCCACTAGAAAGAGGGCTAGTGGCCAGCTTTACGCCGACGTAAATGTCCCCAGCGTCCTCTGGATCGAAGGCTGTGTGGGTAACACAGCCGGTATGGACAATTCAGAGGATACGAAAACCACCAGACCTTGCCGAATATCGAAGCCCGATTTCTCGGTAGGTCAGGACGTAGCTTTGACCCTCTACGCAGTCAGCTATCCTCCTTTAAGACTGTACACGAACACACACAGATACTGGTGAGGAAATGAACCATGTTGCAAACAAAGTATAGGCACTTCAGTCTGTACGCATGTAAGTTATATACAGGCCTACCCCCTATAATGGCGTCCTTATTTCTGGCCTTTGAGAAAACTGATACATTTCGATTTGAGCTTGATATAAAGCAGAGGTAAAGTTTTCTGTTGTACATTTTATTCTGATGTCGGCACGATTGAGGAAACTAATGCTGGCTGTTCAATTTGATAGCGCTGGTGAAGACGGCGGCGTTCTACGGTATAAAACAGAGGCATTTTTTATTAAAATGGTTTTCAGACGTGAAAATGTCGTGCAACAGCAAAGAAATTACCGGCATATTGATGTCTGCGATATTCCTTACAGAAATCGTGTAAAGATTTTCATAAGAAAATTTGATGTTAAATGGTTCTGTTGTAGTTAATCTCAAAAGATGTTTTCGGAAGTAAGCGAAAAATACAACTGGGGGTAACCATGCAATTCGTGGAGAAACCAATTCAAGGAAGTGGCTTTTCGTCTCTCACTACAGCTCTGAAAAACACAAACTCCCAGAGACGATTTAAAGAATACTTTTCAAAGACATGTTTTTCAGACACTTGAATGGTTATGATGAAACCTGTCGGGTAGATTTTTCGTGTTTTAGCTGACAGCGCTTAAGCAAATCGTCGTGTTATGAACAACGCCTCGTTCACACATGAGGTCCACTTTTATCTGAATGGGTTTCTAAACACGTAAAATAATTTCATGTGGTGCATAAAATCCGACCTTCTAGGCAGATGCTACACTTTATGCAGTCAAGTGAAGAGTCTAGACTCGTTTGCCTGTTGAAGCTTCGTTGGTTCCCTATTGCTAAATTGTAGGCAAATTTTCGTAAAATTACTTAAATAAACATCACGTAGAATACAAAAATATTCCTTTCGTGTAAACAGTCTGTATTTGAACTATATGAACAAAAATTATTCACACGTTCGCTATTTTACAAAATCATTGCCATCATAAAAACATTTCGATATGCTAAGATAACTCAGATGGTAAAAAGAACGACTTACTCGACGACTAAGTCCAATTACCTAGTCACGAATTTTTCTCAAGACTAGCTGGATACCCATACACACTCTTATCCAATGAACAGAAAGAGCGCTTCCCCCCTGGGGGAAGCTGCCAGATGGTGTAGGTCCCCTCAACCTGGTGTCGCTGTCGACAATGTTTAAGATTTCACGAAGGGCTGCCTGAGAAGAAGCAAAGGTATTACGTCCAACAACAAGAACATTATATGCAGATGTTTTTGCATTTAAAAGCACTAGTACGCCAGTCCACACATTTCGACACAGCCCTAACGTATCCTGAATTTCAACTCGCGCCGTCCTTTTGCCTCGCTGTGTAACAGCTACAAGCGTTTCATCCAGAACAATCGACTCGTTACAGTCGCGAAAGACATGTTCTATCTATCTCGCATCTCAGAGACTCAACTACTTCACCATGAAACTATGAGGGGGGACATGGGGAGGCGAACCTCTTTAAAAACTTTGCTAAAAGCTATTAATGTTGAAAGGAAATGTACACCGTGCGTTACATTCTCTGCTGCATCACAGATGGACAAACTGGAAAGGCAGTCATGAACCCGTGACGGGGCATGATGTCAAATGTGCAGGCTTAGGCTTATCTGTTTCCATCCCACACACATGTGAAAACTTGAAGAAGAATCTCGTAAAATTTAACCGGTATGTCTCAAAAATCAGGAAAGTCAAGCTGCCATATACCAGTGACGATCTAAACTTGTATTGCGCAGAAACCGGGAGATCTGGCGCACTGTGGTTTTGTTCACGGTCTCCAAGTAAGGGGAGACAGCAAACGCACATGACCACAGCAGACATCGTAAACCTTCGTGCGCACATTAATGCATGACACACCTCACGTACAGTTGTTACAATTTTCCAAGCTAAAGGAAAAGTGGAAAGGCTAACAAATTTTCATAAAGTTTTCCAACGTCAAATTTCATAGAAATTCTTAATATTTGTACAGCGCTTTAATGGCCCAGGACGCCGTATATACTGGAGCTACAGGGACTAAATTAAAATATCTTTATTTTGTGAGAGGTTCACGGTAAGAAACTGCAAGCAGAACAGGCATTAAGGGTTGAATTTGAAAAAAAAAAACTTGTATATTTGATAAATTTTAGCTCTTAACCCTATTCAAAATTAATTCTTCTGACACGCTTCACTGGAGACTTTCTTCTTCTTCTTCTTCTTCTTCTTCTTCTTCTTCTCCTCCTCCTCCTCCTCCTCCTCCTCCTCCTCCTCCTCCTCCTCCTCCTATGGCGCTTTGGCCTGTTTCCGGCCCATGGCCTCCCCGTTGCCACGATGTCGAGACAACGGGTTTTTAATAGGTGAGGATGTTAGCCCCAAGAACTCTCCCCCAGCCTGAACGGCGAGGGTATTTTTGCCCGGCACCAGGCCCAAGACCTGTCCGTCATATTTGGCCCTAGCCTTCGGGTTCGCTGGTGCACGCAAGCTCCGTCACCCGGCTAACTGTGCCTTCATCGAACGCAATGTGTCCATCGAGAAAGTCGGTGTAGATTACCAGTATCAAGTTTCATTTAAACCTTGGCATAATTTCAAAACAGGCATATGCCGACGGACACGATACTGCCTGCCCGTCCCGTATTTGTTTCATGCCCACCGTGCATATAATGCATACGACGAGCCAGTGACAGCAAGCAGGTGTGGTATAACATTCCCTCTGTCACATTCATTTAAAGTGTTTTTATAACCTCTAAAGAAGCACAAACAAGAGCTGTGAGAGTCGACAACGTAAGGTAAAAGCTGCAGTCGAATTCGCTTCTGCTGCAAAGAAGAGTTACTGAAAATGAATTATTTCACAAGAAATGTATCTACCAGACTGCACGACGTCACATCTAAGAAAACGTAGGTACTTCGGTACTTTGTACCATTTGTTGACGCCACGATACCACCGTGTTGTGTAGGCAGCTTTACTAACTTCATTGTATTGCGGGTTTGTGTAGTCGTCGCCGGGAGGCGTTACTAAGCACTGGTGAGTTGATAGATTAACTGTTTATGCTCGGACTTGTTGAAACGTGTTTCGTGGCTAAACAACGAGGACAGCGTACTGAACGACAAAGGAAATCAAGAGGCGTTGATGTGAAACTGAATTTACGAATTAAACTTGCTTATCAGCAAGCTTCTGTTTGTTCAGGCATGCTGCCTGTTGTTTCAATTTTTTGAGTACTTGAGTTACTCTTCAATGAAGCTTTTGATCGCCTCAAAACCTCTGTGCGTATTACCGGCTTCCACCCCACCTTTCTCAGTAATAGCTGCCTGTATGCATGCGTGTTGCTTTAACCTTTTAAAGCCTAGCGGTAACTTTACGTACCACCAGGTTTAACATTAAAAAATTCTGCGTGGTGCCCACGTTGCATTTGTGTGTTCTGTACGGATCTCAGAACAAACAGCGACGTTTGCCTTATAAAACATTAAGAGATTGGTTTTGTATAACCGAAGTGGAGAGTGTTTACAGCGCGGTACGCACTGAGTCCTTATATAAAACAGATACGCTTCGTCTTGAAAGGGTTAAAGGTGTCATCCATTTTATGCGGTTACAGGAAAATGGTTTTGTATGCTAAGTCCGAATCTGCGATGAACCTACTCGAAGTACAAACAGTTTACATGTTATGATTATAGAAATAATAAGCGAAGTAGTGCTATACAAATCTAAGCTTTTAGGCTGACTTTTTTTTTGGGGGGGGGGGGGGCGCGAATCCGTGGGGCAGTGAGTACACTTCTGTTTTTCTGTGGGAATTTATGAACGGATTTTCTGGTTTTATGAAACACAGTATCAAGCGTTGCGTGATCTTTGATGAATTCCACGCAGAAAACATGTGAAATATTTTCGACTGCATTGTGTTCAGTAGTAAGTGTGTCGGCAGAAAATAAAGACAGCGAACGTTTGCTTTTGGACACAGGAACATATTCGTCTATCAAACAGTTCTGCATTACTTAGGATTATGATACGGAAGGTAGGCACAATATTCTTGTTGCAGATATTTCAGTCATTACTGCGAAAATATTCTACCAGACCCAAACGTAACAACGAAGGACACGGATTCTGGAGCTTCCGAACTCGATACATTGACACCCGGTAACTGGATACGAAAAACACCAAGAAATAAACAATACTTAGCAGCGGAGTTCAGCACCGAGTTTTCGAGTAACAATTTAGCTTTCAGTGTCGGTCTCCCCAGACATGCCATCAGCCTAGGTCCAAAGATTTGTTTGTAAAAGTAAATGCCATTTTCATTAATTATTTTCGTGCTGAAGAACACAAGCGTGGTTCTCTTCTATAAACACCAAAATTTCGGGTCTGGGTTTATTGTGATTGAGGACATGAGTGCTGAGAGGTGTGCCGCCAACTCTCAAAACATACACACAGCTATCAGTGGCTTTTCGGCAATACGGAGACTTATTTTAGCAACTCATTACCTTAGGAAGCCTTAAAATCCAGTCACCTTGTCTTTCTAGGGTAAAAGATGAAACGCCACAGACCAACGTCAAACATTTGTTTAAATTCACAGCATTCTATAAGAACAGTAACATTTGGACAGCGCAACCCCGAGTTACATCGTGTGTGTTACACAGCACGCTTTCAATTGCACTAACGATTGCGACCAGGGATAGCGTTCTGTTAAGCGGGATACTGCTCAGGACTTTCAGGGTAGGGTTCTCTGTCGAAGTGACTGACATTTATGGTTTTAGTTCTATCAGGGCCAATTACATGTGTAGTTTTTCAGAAGAGGCATCCCTTCGCCCATCTGTAGCCCAGCAACATTGGCGTTCTATGAGCAGCGGCTCTGAACACATTGATATGACACACAAACATGTCAATTTCGACCCAGGACAGATATTTTGGTGTGTGTGGTATTACGCGTAGCAGAGCGATGTCGTACCCATCTGTTCATTCATCTATGGCGTGATATCAGAGGCGGTCTTTATGGCCTACCTTTAATCTGTTGGTACACAATAACAACTAAATCCCTTACATAAATTATGGGACCATGTTACAACATATTCCGGTGCATTCACCATTAATATCCATCAATCACGCACATGCCCACCCCTTTTAAAATGTTCAAAATCTGTATTAACGTTCAGTTTATTATACAAATAAAGGATTCCTATTAGGTAATACTCTTTTCAATACAAACTCTCATAAAATGGAGAAATGAAATTATTTCAATCATTAGGGCATCCATATTCTGAAAACCCCATGCACTTCCGCACTTCCGCATCAGTGGCAGTGATTGTTTTAAACTGGCATTACATTAGTTCAGGATAAACCAACCACATTTATATCTGTCCACTAGAAAGGCAGTACACAAGGATTACGTGAAAAAGAGATATGTAATATTCACAGGGTTTACAATGCACTTCTCTTCCTATGTATAGAATAATTTTTCTCCCGATTGAAAATTCAGTACCTGTATTCGCATTGTAAGATACGTCATCTGTCGGACACGGTGTCACTGACACATAAACAACAGATCATAACACAAATAATCAACAGATAATTGAGGTGTCGCGCAATTTCTTCAACAGGTCTGTCAACACCAGACAGTGGGACGCATCTCTACGTACTTTGGGCTTAAATTCTGTTTGGCGGACACCACAGTCAATGTGAACCAAGCCACTTGTAGTCCTACTGTGTGCGTTAATACTCATATAACATGCAGAGAGTAGGAGTAACTGACTACAACGGCAACTGGTGCCTGACCTATGACATGAATGTAACGCAGACTTCATATTTTGTGCTGTATACTTTCCAAATGCTTTGTTTGCACTTTTGAGTAACTCTTACATTCTATGTCCATTTATTTTGGCACTATATAGCGGATAGTGACAATGTTGCAGGTATCACACAGTCTTAAATCAGGTATAACGTTTCCAAGTGCCCCGTTAAATATAAAAAGATTTTTGAAATAAAATTCGTAGTTCATTAAGATCCATTTCTGTGTCGTGTATCCATACTTTTGTAAAGAACTACGCTTTTAGAAAGTCTTTAAGTGTGGTATAATCTACTTTCATACAAAGAGAGGGTTAAATCGAAGCGACGTAACAAGAAACAACATCCCCTCGATATTCGGTTGAGACCAGCAATACCAAATTTCACACATACTGTTCAGTAAATTCGAAAGTGAAAAACGTGTAAGAAAAACCCCTCCTTAATGCGTTTAATTCACCTTATGCAAACAGAACTTATAAAACACCGAACAATGTACACGAACCATAAGAATATTCTCGACCAATCACTTGCGTTCTAGCGGCAGAAGAATCAGCAGAATTCTACCGGCTCTCCTGCCGTACACAGCATTAGTCCTGCAGGGAAAGCAATTCCCTGCCAAACATCAGCAATAATTTACCGATCATATGGAACACAATAAACATACTAGTAACAATTTTACACCCTGCGTTGCGTGACGCAGCCTTCGGTCAGAATATTAGTGACAATTCTGCCGTCTGTCGTGAGATATAAAATATTTCGTCACAAAGCAGTGCCAATTTCACCGGCCCCCTTATGGAACACATCAGTATATTGCCGGCTGCCTTATGGAACACAGCCATAGCTGTAACGTCGACTCGGACAAAATACGTATCTCCCCTCACAGAATAAGCGACAGTTTCACCATTTAGTGAGGAATGACTGTTTTAATATTTGGTTAATTGTTGTTAGCTGGTAAGCCTGCACCTGCCTATTGCAAACATAAGACGTCACAAGAGGACATATTTCCCTTTCGGTCGCATAGCCAACCCGTCTAAGATTTGGTATGCACGAAGCAGTAAATCGAATCCCTGCTACCTGTGTCGCAATGAAATGGCTTCTATACGTCAGGCGTCTGAAATATTTAATGTGTTAGTTCAATTTCCTGACCGCCATCTAACCTACAGCGTATAGACGCAGTTCAGTGGCGACCGGTCTCGTCGTCGAAGCATAAGGTGTTTTCAAATTTCAGAAGCTCACTCTTAAAAAGTAGGCACTTTCGCAAAATTCCGAAACGCGACTCTTATTTTCGTTATGTCTTGCGCGCGCGCGCGTGTGTGTGTGTGGGCGCGCGCGCGCCTGTCCGTCTGTCCGTCCGTCTGCGTGGAAAAACTCGCCTCCCACAGGAAGATTTTCATAAGATTTGATATCTGAGTATTTTTCGAAAATCTGTCGAGAAAATTCAAGTTTGATTAAAATCCCACAAACAATACGCGATACTCTACATGAAGGTCTGCGTACATTTGTGGTAATGTCTCGCTGGATTATTCTTTCAGACAAAATTTGGTAGAGAAAACCAAACCCACACTTTCATGTACAATAATTTTTTTTTCCGAAAATCCTGCCGTTTATGAGGTAATGAGAAAAACTAGGTACAGAGAGATATGGCACAGACGACAATGTAAAACGGCGCAATCGCTTTGCATACCGGATAACTAACGCTACACACACACCCCCAGAATATATAATACTTACTGGTTTTCCAGGGGGCCGCGGTGGCGCAGTTGGTTGAGGCACTGCGCTACAAACCGGCAGGTCGCGGGTTCCATTCCCGATGGTGTCAGTCGATTTTTCATTGACATAATCCTGTCGGTCGCACTATGGCCCTGGGGTCGACTCAGCCTCTAACAGAAATGAGTACCAGGAATATTTCCTGGGGGGTAAACGCGGCCGGTGCGTAGGGCTGACAACCTTACCACCTTCATGTGCCGATTGTCTAGAAATCTGGGAGCCTCAATCTCCTGGAACCCTAAGGGCCTGTCCAGGCCTGTAATGGGACTGCTTTACCTTTTTTTTTACTGGTTTTCCACGGCTACAATGGTTACGCGAACGCGCCTCAATGTTACGTTATACGTACATTGCCCCTGTTGCTAACAATAACTGTATCTCACAATGGACTGAGGGGGTAACGAGATGTATGGAGAAAGCAGAACGTACCTAACCTACAGCGCCGAGACTAACCGAGGGCACAGGTGTACTCTGCCGAGGCACAGTTTTCCAAGTACTTTTATATTATGAAATTTTGTCTACCCCAATATCCTTTATATTCATTCTTGATACATAACAAATCCGTTGTTCCGACGCTAATGACGTAACACAGAGCCACGTATGTTTTGATTTGTAATGTTAAACAGTCACGAACCCGAAAAATGAAATACGAATTGTGGACTTCATGTAGTGCCCCACTTTTTTTTTTTGCTTGAAAGACCTTTTTTCAGGAAAAATGTATAGGCCTACGCCCCACGTATATTAGAGGTTAGAATGGGGCTATATAAATCAGCAATGAATTCGCGAAATTATTAGAACATATCGCAAGCAGCAAATTTTACCGTCGTATGTCACACAGTTTCGGAAGACTAAACAGGACACACGCACGCGCACGCACATACACAAACACAAACGGTCTTACTAGTACCCTGCTTTCAGTTCTGTACAGAACTCCTGCAGAATATCCAGAGGACTAATCCAGACAGCAAACAGCTCCCTCGCGCTGTGTTTTAGTGACCTCCCATGACATCACTGGGTAACAGACCACAACCACCGTTTCATTATCCTTGTCTCCTCTGAGGACGCTGAAGCCGGGATAAATAACGCGGTTCTCCAAAAAATGCCGGAGTTGGGGTGAGAAAGAAGAATGGAGGACTGCCTGATGTCGGTTAGAAGCGTTTGCTAAGCGTCAGACCAGAGGCTAGCACCACCACAGCTGAACACTGCAAACAGCCGCGTATGCGAATTGTGTGAAGTTTTAAGACGGAGTGACCAACTTACCTTATTAGAGCGTTCGTTTCGAAGTGTCACAAAATGTTTGCCTCTTATGTATAACTAATTCAAGGGAACAAGTTCTTCTACAGAATATGGAAAATTTATTTAAATAATTCCCAGATTTTAAGGTTCTCACAGCGGTGCTACTGAAGATTCAGGTTTTCTGGCATGGTACGCCGTGTAGTCTGGTAATAATTTACCTATCTACGCATCATAAAATCCCAGAGGATTTGAATCCTTCGTCATGAAATTTCCCGCCTTCTATGGAATCTAAAAATTCATCGCCGCGTGTAAAAGGGCCCGCGGCTGGACCTCGTTCCGAGTTGAGTATGGAAAGTCTTCAACCCTTATGCTTTAAAATTCATACCACCGTTTTCCTCCACTACACATCAAAGGTCTCTCCCTCCCTCTCGGTGGTCTCTTCCTTTCACGATTTCGGGCTAAAATTTTATATGCCTGTCCACTTTCGGTTCTCCCATACTTGTTACATGTCCCATTCATCTAATACACCTGGATTTGATGTCCTTTAACAATATTTGGTAAATACCTTTAATACATCTACTAAAAATACCGAATGGATGTCTAAGTAAGATACAGTAGTGAGAGTTAAAGAGAAATTCATCACGGTGCAAATACCAAATGAAAACACGGAGGAAGTGAGCGCAAAATTATAAATACAGACATGTTTATCACCCTACACGCTAATATAATGGCGGCGCGATCTAATGCGTGGGTCTGCGCTGCTCGCTTGCTGGTATTGCGGGTTCGAATCTTGCCAGGAGCATGGTTGTCTCTTGTGAGTGCTGTGTGATGTCAGGTAGAGGTCTCGTGTGTCGGGCTGATCACTCGTCCAGAGGAGTTCTACCGAGTGTGGTGTGTCTGTGATCGTGACGCCTCGACAATACGAAGGCCCTGACCCACAAGGGCCCGTCGTGCCATTGGGGAAAAAAACACAACAGTATGGAGTCTATCACGATGAGTCATTCTTTAATTAAGGATACTTTCTAAGTCACAAATTATACTGCGACAAAGTAGGTGGGCCGGTGGTCGTGAATGTTAACTGGAGAGTAATTCTGAAGTAGTTTGCCGAGTTAACACCTGCAATTTCTCTGGCTAAAGTGAGCCCAACGGGTTTTTCGAGATGTTTAACAGAAATTTATAGTTACTATTAGAGAATTTTATGTTTTTGTCATTCTTAAAATTTAATGTTTTGGCAACCGCTTCCAAATATCTTATGCTGCGTGAACCGTACGATAGCCAGGTATCGCTAAGTCCGCGGACTCCAGTCCTTCTTGGTAAGTTAGTAACACATCGGCTACTCTAAAAATTACTAATATCTTATGGGACCCGAAGGTTGTGTTCACAAAAGCGCTCCACTAGCGGAAATGAAAACACTTTGTTTGAGACCGTGGAAATAAATGCGAATTAATGCGATTTATATGTATACTCACACGTGTAGCGTGTTTTGTTGCTGACATGAGTAAAGCAACTGTCGCGGGATGTCGCAGCGCATTCGGACGTTCTATGCTAAAAAGCTACCATGCTCTGGCGAGCGGAAAAAGAAACACTCTTTGTAAGTCACCATATACTGACCGTCTGATGGAGGTGAAGTACTGGTCCAGGAAGTCCTTGGCGTGACGGAGCACCTCCTCTCTGGACCGCGGGGTACCTGTGTTGCGGGTGTGCAGCGACACCACACTGCCCAGACACGCCTGCTGAGAGCACTGGGATGGCTGCGAGGGAAAGGAGAAACGTTATTAGACGGAGTATGAACAGCGATCCGACAGCACCAAGTTCTGCGATGATCGGCGCTAAAACTAAGTTGTGGTAACAACTAAAGGAACAAGCACAAAACAAATAAATGCTAGTTACTCAACAAGTACCTCTCAATACGCGTGAGCGGAACAGCAAAATCAAAGTGACTTTCATCTAAATAACAGATAAAAATTAGATCTGCGCTCTTCTGTGGTGTTACGCAGCGTCCAGTGGTAATCCTTTACCGACGTTTCAGGACAACCTTTCGTTCCCATCTCCAAGAGTCAAGATGTTCAGTGAACCTTGAAGATGGGACCGATACGTTGTCCCGAAACGTCGGTAAAGGACTACCACTCGACGCTGCGTAACACCCCAGAAGAGCGCAGATCTCATAAACATCGCGGCAGAAGTCTGAAATCACGGATATAAAAATTAATTTACTGCCGCACTGGAGGCACGCGCTGTCTCCATCATAAAAACCAGCCCATTAGTGCTGAATAAGGAAGTACTCTGTATTTATTGTGAGAAACATTCGCAATAAATAGATAAATAAACTGTGTGGCAAAACGAAGAGATTAAGTTCCAGCAAATGGGCTTTAAATGGTTAAATGTACGTACACGAGGATAATAAAATATATAACAAGCAAAACACAATAACCGAGGTATAAAAATGTTTATCAACGCAAAACGAAAGAATTGAGCATCCACCGTTAAAGGAAGGCATTTAACACAAGCTAGAGGCATATATTTTCTGAAGGCTTCAACACAAATACGTAGGCCTAACTGCGGCACACGGGCCCTCCTTCAAAGTGCGAACTTCTCCCAACTTTTCCTTTAGAATGAACCAAACTTTATCGAATGCCATTGGGGTCAAGAAATTGTACTTTATCCATCATGGTGACAGATAAAAAATCGAGTTTATGCAGTCGCGTGGAGTTGCTAAAAATTAAGAAAGTTAATACAACGAAGTTTGTGAGCCTTATTTTCATTCAGAGAATGCTATTTAACATCTAATTCAGAGCGAAACGGGGTACAATGGTGGAATGTTTCGCGTTCTTATCTCCTCACCGATGCCTGCTCTGTGTGCTCGCGCGTCTATTCAGAGAGTGGCCGGCCAGCCAACCACGGAACATGTTACATTGTTACGTAATGGTTAATCGATAGTACCAGGGAGCAAGAAAAACATCAATTAAAAGCCGGAACGTGACAGAATCGTGTATCAAATGCGAAATAATGGAAACTTAGAAAGATTAGCGTTCACGTTATGTCACACTGATTGCTCCGTATCTCTAACCTCTAATCTCTATCTCTATTTGAATCAAACCAGTAACAAGTAGCCTACGTGGGGAGGCAAGGGCGCATCCAAGGGGGTGCTGCAGAGCTGCAGCCCCCAAACTCCCAAAACTGAAATTTAAACAACAGATTTTGTAGATATTACCATATCAAAAGTTTTACGTGATTTTACCCTTCAGCCGAAATCAGCCACTGAAAAAGGCTGACAACTAGTACATTAGAATTTTGAAAAATAAATTTAAAAAGACAGGCCACTGTGAGTCACAGCACATGCAGTTATATTCGTGTGTATATAAATGCAGTTGCAAACAGCGTTGTGTTGTACTTACTACACGATTCTTATAGCATAATTTTTAAAATCAGTCACGGACACATTTAGCCAAAGTGCCTCTCCCCTAGTCGCGGAAGTCTGCAATCTTTGCCATCACAACTTTTTGGTTTCAGCTCCCAGACATCCGTCCGACTACAGTTCTTCCCGGAAGACCAATAACCAGATTGGAGCTTCTCCCTAACAGTGCCAACAGACTACTGTGAAAATGTTCAGTTCTTCAGCTGAAATGACCAAAGCCATACAGTAGTTTCTTGGGAATTGTTTAACCCTTTGCTTGTGTGTTTCGTAAGCAGGAATGGTTTAATCGAGGAAGTCTCACCATTACTTAAACTTACTGCCTCGTTGGTCTCTAAGCAATGTCACTTTAAAGACACAAGCACTAAATTTCCCTGAAACGTCAAACGCAAACCACTGCCACACAAAGCGAAATTCCCAAAACAGGGTCAACTAATCTTCGTTAAGGTTACACTACGGTATTCATAATTTAATAACAAAAAATGGAGACATTCTCTTCTCCTTTCATCCATCTGATTCTCCATGTTGTTGCTCTACTGACATCGAAGACGTCAACATGCCCACCTGTTCCTATGAACTTCCAGCCTGTACTAATGAATATCTTAATAAATTCTTTATCCGCATATACTTTCATACATTCAAATGTCTGTCTGTGTGCATTCCACCCGCGTGTTGTTTAACGAATTTGAATTTATTTCTTATTATTTCCATCCCTTACACCTCAAAACCGCATTCCTTCACAAATCTACAACAGTCAACTTTGATTCGTTCATAATCAGTTATTTCATTACATATGAAAACTTTCGTTGCTAAATAAAATTTTAGGTCCGCCTTCTCCTATGTAATTTATATTGAAGTGAGATACATGTTTTGGAAGCACTTATCACTGTCACCTCTCGTAGCGTTGATGATTGAGTCGCGCCTTGTTGGATCTCAAAGCCGTGTCAACTAGCAATTATTTTACCCGTCAACACGGCGCAACGTCCCACAAGACTTACATCACTGTCACCATGTTCAAATGAAAATGTATTCTGGAGTCTGTCGACGAGAAAGCAACCCGCTTCCTCGTCTTCAGAGACCAGATAATTGCAAGAGGCAACCTTTCGTTATTTCGTCACATTATAAGTTAACAGATGCTTGGAAGACCGTAAAAACCTACCCTAATTTAATCTGATTGACGAACTATAAACGATTTACCGGAACCACTTAACAATAAAACTAAATCACGGTCTGAACGAGATGAGATGCCCCACACCTAAAGTCTCATCAGAGCTACGCTGACTCTAGTTTTATAGCACATAAATGCGGACGGACCCTTCCATAGAATTCCGGTTGGATCCCGACACAAGAGTTGACATGACAACTGCAATAACGGGCATGTAAAGATGAGAGCGCCTGTTTAGGGTCGCAGTGTGTGTTAAGGCGACACCTTTCCACAATGACCGTTACGTCCTAGATTTTCACAAGTACAAGTTAATATTGTTAAACGGCCATGCAAAATCAGGTTCAATTGTTTAGTAATTGCGACATACATTTCTTTCACTGACGTTCTCAAACACTAAATGAATCCAGAACGGTAGATTCAGTCCTTCTAAGTAAGGTACCCCAAGCATAGCGTATAGAAAAACCATTAACAAGCACTGCTGAAGCAGTACGCCCATTTAATGAAAACTTTAGGACGAAAATTGAACTCAGTTCTACTTAAATATTCAGTTCATGCCGAGCAGTAAACATATCCCACCTCAGTTATAAAAAACCAATCAGTTAATGCTGTTTAGGAAAATAATCACTGTTTTTCTGAGATCCATAAAAAACACATAAATGCACTTTTGCACGGTGGGTAAATAAAGCAACCACCAGGTTTTAAAGGTTAAGTTTATTTCGTCTCTTTTACCGAAGAAAAGACAATAACTACTTATAAAAGTGCTCAAGTTTAACCAGTCTGCTGACACCGATGGTTACGATATTGGCACCTTTAAGGGATTGACCAGATCTACCTCAGCAGTATTTTGTTGCACTGTATTTTGCACAGGGGTAACACAGAATAAACTGTCTCTAGATTAAGGCACTGGAAGTAGGTCCTATACAGTGTCGCTACACACTCCAATTTAGTAAATAATATTCGCTGTTTTAAACAGGTCACCACTCTTGCGCCAATTAAGTACAACAGTAACAGTAATATATATATATGAGTCGAACAGCCAACAAATAAATGTTTGACAGATTAAGAACTTTTTAATCTGTCAAACATTTATTTGTCGGCTGTTTGTCTTGTTTTATATATATATATTTAATATAGCCAACTGGGACAATGAACGTCAAAGCAGCAGTAATGCCACCGCATTAAAGTGAAGAGTTCTGCTGGCTTCTAAAGCCTGAGGTTATCCACTTTGCAGCAGTCAAGGGAGATAATTTCATGACCTTTTGACTCCCGATAACTGTAAAATCAACAAGGAAATCGCAGTGTTGTTCCACTTATGAATTCAGAGGTCGTATTAGAGCTAAATCTTCCGCAATTAAACGAATCCGATAAATTTCACTCAACTACGCAGGGATTCACCGAGAATTGCTCTTAGAGATTACACTCTGAGCCCGGATGCAGATTATATTCCACTGTAATTTACGTGTTGCTTCTCCAGCTTGACAAGAGAGTGGCGTCATTCACTTCTCATGCGCTACTGTTTCCAAGCAATTAATTTCAAAACACTTTGTTACACTGTAGGCCTATTTAGCCCATTTTATAATCAGCGTATGTCCGTTGAATGCACTCGGATTCAGTTACTAAACTTTATCTGAAAAAGCCCAATTAAGATCTCCCAGTTTCACAAAATTATGTGCAAATATTAATAATCTACGTGGTACAATGTGGTTTAACTAAATGATAAACATAGCCGCTTTCCGAAATTAAATCCTACATGATGCAGTCAAGGAAAGCGAAAAATCAAAAGCAGTTTCATGCTCACTTCTACAAGGAAACCGAATATCACTGTGGCAAAAGTGTCCACACGACAGCACACAATAAGCACCTATATCCTCACTGACAAATGATTAGGAACATAGCTTTATGACGTCACTCCTTCGGACTATATAACGTCGATGGTACGATGACAGCTGAATAATGAATTTAAACGACATGGAAAGGGAGCAACCGTGGTCCAATGAAGGTTATATCTCGGTATGTAGAGTAGCTGAGTAAAAACAAAATGGCCTGTCCTGATAGCTAATACCGCAACCGAGTTTCGAACTGGTCACCTCCAGAATAAGTCTAGCGTCCTACCATCACGTCAGCATGCTACTCGATTTGAGAGACAAATTTAGCTAGTTTAAACGAAGCTAATTTCAAGTGCTCTATGCTCAAACACGAATAACCAATATATCTGAAGAAACTACACAATCTGCGATCAAACGATCCATCTATCAGTGAATCCGTATGGCCATTCACATACCAGAATAGCATAATAAAAATGATGAAATAATGTAGACTTGAAAGGGACAAGTTTGTACAACCCCTAATAAGTGTTAAAGATACAACAACCTACGTTTTCTTTGTCCTGTCATTAAAGACATTTCAAAAGATATGAAAATGGGAACATAGCAAACCCCCAGTAGCCTTAAAAATTAGTTACATATTACAGGTAGCTTAAATCTGTTGGTTTGAGAGATTAAGAACCTCATATGATAAGTACGAAGCTTTAATTTATCCGCACGATGCACGAAGAAATAACCGCTGAAAGTTTTCTCTCCCGTGAGGAAGCAATTCATGTAGAACAGGGCCAGCAGCTGTGGGCAGCCTGATGAGTTCCGATATTCCTGCTCCTAGTTCACACGTATATTCATCCCACGTTGCTTTGTTAATGTAACACAAATAGTGTCGGCCACGAAGGAAAAATGAAAACCTTAGAGGGTATTTTTTAAAACTAAGATAAGAGCACCGTCTTTCTTATGGCCGGGCTTAGGGGGAAAAAAGGCATCGTGGGCAAAAAGACTCACCTCTTTGGCTCTCCCACATTTTTTGTACCTGTCTTGTAAACAGAGAGACACTATAAATGTATGTGGGTCTTCGTGTATGTCTGTTATTTCGATCTGTCGCAAAGTTTAGCTTCACCTACGCATTTTAGGAAAATCCCCACTAGAAAATTTTACGAAACTCCGTCTCGCAGATACAGATCTGTTCCATGAGGACAGACCGAATGCCATGCCTCGTTACTATTTAACGCCCTTCACACGTCGTCTCCGTGCTCGTGCGGTAGTATGTGACCAGCAAGTCATTGCTTTCATTTGTTCAGTTGGTTACCAAGAAATACAGCAAGCGTCTTCCGAGGCCCAGTTATTTCCACTTGCCCCAAATTAACCTCTATAAATACCAAATATAGTTACTTCAAAGAAACGAGAAAAATGTTGGCGAGAATGGAGAAGTAAATATACAACAGTTTAATGTAACCCAAACATTTATCATCACAAAATTATCTCAAGACTGATTAGACTTGCGGCAGCCTGCTCGTTATTTCCACGTCCTTAAGAAGTCCTACTTTACTCCTGTCCATGTGCAACATGTTGTCAAGAAAGATGTTCAGTACACGTATTTCCTTACAAAACAGTACAGCATACAGATAACTTATCAGCTGGCACTTCCTGTCGACTCGTTTATCGTACTAACGAAGCACACTCAGCCGACCTCACATGCGGCTGTCGAAATAGCAGCGTCAAGTTGCACACGATAATTGGTAAGATAAATTAAGAACCCTGTATTCCGTTACGTCTCTGGGGCACGGATAATGACTAAAAGTTCCGTAATCTCCTGCAGAATTTAGATGTCACTGCTTCTTCATGTTGGACAGGTTTGTTCTTATCTCTGTACACGGATAATGACTAAAAGTTCCGTAATCTCCTGCAGATTTAGATGTCACTGCTTCTTCATGTTGGACAGGTTTGTTCTTATCTCTGCAAAGTCCTAAGTCGAATATTTGTGAACGCTTAACCAGGAATATCGAAACATCCGCGTCGGAACGCCTAGCGGCTGTAATAATACGCGGCGTTTCCCAGAAGTGTACTGCTGAATCATTCTGCAGTGTCTCCACCCCACCCCCCTTCCCCGCCAACGCCAACCTGCGACGTTCCACTGTCTCGCGAAGATGTTTGTTTACACTGTCATCATTCAAAATAATGAGGCCGGCTCTATTCGTCACCCAGCTTGAATAGATTCTGTGGGGCGGCAGACGGAGCGGTGTGGCTCGTCACGCTTGCGTTAGCGTCTCGATGTTTACCTCTCCGACCCGTAAAAATATAGGGGCTACTCGTACAAGCTGAAGAATGGACTTCTGGGATGACACCGTAAAGTCTACCGGAAATTTGACATTTCGGAGGAAGATGCTCAGCTTCAATCTTCAGGTTTATGACACTGAAGATGGAGTTAGCACTTCACTCCGAAACCTCGGAATATTTCTACCAATCTGCATGGCGTGGCGTCCCAATTGACAGTATTCACGGCCGCAATATTTCGGCTGTCATAATGCACACTTTTCGCGCATGTTCGGTTATTGGACACGATGAAGAATGCTACAGAGGCTGCTCTGTCTACGGCCTTATATCCACTACCAATAAAAGCCCGCTTAGGAGGGACGGCGAAGGTGAAGTCGGATTCGCAGTCCTAGCGTCCCTTCCCAAGCCCGTTCCCAGGCGTGCGCTCCTTGCTATACGTAACGCGTACTGGACTGGGCCAGAGGGTCTGTCTGTCTCTCTGTCTACACTGCAGTGGAGTAAATTCTGCTAAAATCATCATTTTCCGGAACTGGGCTTACCGATGTGTGATTCTTACGTCAGCAGTGTTAAGGCGCAGCTTTCCTTGTGTAGAGACCAGACATGGACGTAGCCATCTAAACTATGCCAGAGTTACAGTCATTTATGTAACCAAAAGCTGACACAGTGCTAGAACTGTACATATGCCTCTAGAATTTACATAAACTTAACCTTAAAATAACATAGGGGATTCACATTGCTACGTTCGGAGGACTTCCTAGCGGGCACTCTGTCATCTGTTGTAGTAGTATTCTGGAAAGTTGTAATGGCTTTCGCGTTAGTCGTCATCGCTCAGCTGGACACCAGTAACGAAGGCAGAACTTCTTCAGCATTGCCGTATCCTGCTGAGAGCAGACAACTATTTGAGGCCCAGACCTAGTTAGCAGATTAGTAGGAAGTCCGACACATTACTACTGGGAACATAATCTGAACACGGCAGCCAATGATTTATACTGCAGTTAAGGTCACATAGCACAAGAGCAGAAACCAGATTTCGTCTTTCGGCGAAAAGGACGAGTTCATGTGACTCGGCGGGGGCCGACAGTTCACAGTCTGCTACTGTCAGCCGAGGTGTGTGGGTCAGCTGGTAGAGTTTGTACTGTGCTGGAAAGGCCGTGTTCCACGGTCGTGCTGGGCTGCTGGGTACCCACTCCATTCTCCTGTTGCCCCTTCTCTTCCCCTCCCGCGCGTCGCTGTTTGCGATGTCATCTTAATCGTGCTCTACCCTACATAGTGTGATATGTGTATATACGCACGTGTTTCACTCCTTGACGTGAAAACGAGTTCCTTCCCGATCCCACGCAGAGACAGAAACCATTCGTCTTAGACCGTTATGGTATTACCCTCGATGACATTATTAGTAATGGCGTCTGAGGTTGTTTGGTGCCGGCGATAGGCCTTCCAGGAACCATACGTGCCTTCAGTCTGAGATCCCAATAGATGCATACAATTTGAGAACTGCTGAACGGATTTATATTAAATGTGATACTAGACATTTCTTGAAAAATTTATCACGGTATTGCTTGCGTAGCATAAGTAACTTATCGTAATTAAGTTTAACCAAAACCTGTAAAAGTACCTCGCCCTTCGGCAGAATCTCTCTTCAAGTAAGTGATACAGACAAAAAATCAAAACAGCTCCAAAAGGTTTACAGTAGTGTTAGATGCCAAGTTTAATTTAAATTGGTCTCGCATTTTTTACGCTAACACTTTTTGACAAAATGAAAGTTCATAGAAATAAATGTTATGCATCTTTCTGACACTCGAATAAAGAGAAATATCCTTCACATCCTTCACAACTCGCAGATGTCTTCATCCTACAGGCTAAGTCCACACAAATCTGCATTTATCTAGCTTCCTTAAAGCAACAATCCAGCCCACCTTCGGTTCTTCTCACTAGCGTTTCTTGATTATTTATGAACAGCAGAACAATTACATAAAGTAGGAACTGTTCCAACCTTAACACCCTCAATTTCAGTTCAACACTACCTTGTAATCAATCATGTTCTTTCACCATTAGCCTTACAACAAAACAGCGACTGTAAAAAAAAACTAATCCACGCTGTCTTCAGCTATACTTCTGAGGATAGTACAAATCTAAACGATGGGGATTTTTGTGTAACAAGACAATTTCAGGGAAGATAACTGAACGTTTCTTAAAACAGCGAACTTTAGTCCTGCCAGCTAATAAGCCTCAGAACTTTATTATAACAGACTGTACTCAAGTTACATGATTAAATTCAGCTAATCTTTTACTTGGCCGATCCCAACGGCCGTGCGGTCCACGGCGTGGATCTGCGGCTGCTCCATTGCTAGAATCGCGAGTTTTAATCCCGCTGAGGGCATACATGTTCGCCTCTTTGTGTTTGTTGTGTAAGTAGTGACCTATGCAACGAGCTGATCGCTCATTCAGAGAAGTCCTACCGGCTGCGTGTGTCTGTGTGTGATCTAGAAACCTCAACAATGGGGCGGCCTAGGCCCGAGTTGGATTCTTGTGCCATAATATATATATATATTTTTTAAAACAAACAGATATCTTGTGGGCTTGTTTCTTTAGCTAACTTTTCTTATGCTTTCCTCAACACGTAACAGAGGTTTGTGATTTTCAAAATAACTGGATTTCCTAATCCCACCCATTCAGTTTTCACTTTGCGCATGATACCAGCACGTCAGTATGCATGTAAGTCCACATGCAAGGGGGTGGTTATTACAGCTGATGTACAAGCATTAGATTTTATGCCTACAATTTATTGACAAAGCGTCGCCATATATTTTCCGTATAAATTACATAACGATTTAGATAATATGAAGTGTTTAGATCCATGAAATTCAACTGTTTTCTAATAATAACATTGCAGAAGACTTCTGTAATTCAATTTCCACCTCCGGAGTTAAGCCAATTGTGTAGCTGGGTGAGCAAACCCTATTTGGTGGATCAATCCAGTTATTCGCGGAACGGTATTCCCAAGGGAATATGTCTGCAAGTATGCGACCACTTGGATGCAGCACGAGGGCAAGTACCAAGAAGTGGAATGGGGGCTGGGTGGGGAGGGGGGGTGTCGTCAGCGGCTAAAGCGTCGCACACTTGACGGAGACGGCTGGAGTCTCTCCACACGTAGCAAATTGCCTCTCCTATAAAGCCAATATTTGAAGTTTGTATTAACCCAAACCTTCCTCCAAAACTAGCCAATATCTGTGGGAAACTCAAGACTGCGTTCAAAAAATATCATTAATAAATTTACTTTTCTTTCGCAGGCAAGCCTCTTATACCGTCTCCGTGAACACTGAAGAGGTTTCTGTTTCACTAAGTCTGTTGTAAGGTGTGGTGCACAGCTCGATTAGCGGATCAAACCAGCTGAAGGATGACGATGAAAACGCAGACACATATCCATTCTAGGAGCAGTAATCGAACCCATGAGCCTTATTCGGAAGATCACAGATCATGTGTGCCTCACACCGCGCTGTCACTGTGACCACAAGCCTAATTACAGTAAGTGAAACGTTTATAATGTTGAGTCAGAGTTTGGTTCTGCAAACTAATGCATTTTAAAAGCACTACCTCGAAAGCGAGACGAAGACCAACTTTAATTGAATCTGATTCTTAAAATTTTTCCTTCCTTCCATGAAAATTGAAAATATGCATTTGTCTTGCCCAAGCCTCCAGGATACAAAAATCTTACTTCTTTGTAACTTTAATGGAATTGACAATCCTTTGTCTTTTCCGTTACATTAAGTTGTGAAAGCAACGTTCGTAATATTATTTATATTTATTGAACTGCGGAGTTCGTGGGTTCGAAGGTCCTTCTTGTTAACTCCTGCTTCACGTTTCTTTTGCACCAAACTGCCGCTTCACGTTTCTTTTGCACGAAACTGCCGCTTCACGTTTCTTTTGCACGAAACTGCCGCTTCACGTTTCTTTTACACGAAACTGCCGCTTCATGTTTCTCTTACACGAAACTACCTACAGTGTATAACAGTCATATCTTACGAGTGTAAAACTAAACACCTTCACCAGAAAATAACAAAATGAGTGGAAATGTGCGTTTCAATTAGAAGTACATATGTTTTCCGAATTACTTCTTTATTATGTTACACGTATCTAGTTCGTCCTTATCCTCACTTATTGCAAAAACAAGTCCTTGTTGCATAGCCAACAGCTCCATAAATAACAATGATAAGAAGAAATACATAATATTTTCGTTCCTTTTTGTTAAACTTTCATCTAACTGGAAAATGTTTCAAGTACGTTTTGTAGATATTAATGAGAGCTACAATAAATGTCGCACGTGAAGGTAATTTACAAAACGCCTGTGTATTTTAGAAAACAAATTTCATTTTGAGCCCCACACAAATAGTGAGTGATACAAGACCAACGCAAGTCGAAACCAATTTCGCTTGATATTTTCGGTATAAAGTGTCAATCCTAAATCTAAATGAAAATCGCTGTGTAGGTTTGCAGATGAAACACGCGAATGGATGCAGGGTATTCATCTGTGTTCACTGTCCCTTTCTCGCATATCCTTAGAGTTGAACTCGTTTTAATATCAATACAAACAACCTACTCTTAAACAAAATGGAACAGATTCCTTCCTGAGAAGCTGACAGGTCCTCTGTTAGTCAAAAAATTCCCCGCATTTTATGGAACCCGAAGGTTCATTACCGCATTCACAAGCGCCCGCCACCTGTCCCTATCCTGAGGCAGAACAATCCAGTCCATGCCTCCCAATCGCACGTCTTGAAGATCCATTTCAGTGTTATCCTCCCACCTACGCCTACCTACTTACACTTAATACGTAAATACTAGCAGAGCATTTAAAGCCCATAAAAGTACCAGTGTCCCTAAAAACAACTTTAACAAGCCCCCTTTACATTCTGGCATGTGCTGTACTCTGAATCTTCTTCCTGTTTTCGCAGTAAAGTTGGCTACGGCAGAATGTAAACCTTAGTTTGCTGTCATACTCCATCCAAAGGTACCAACAACCTTAATCCATGAATTTGTTTATTCAAGGTCTTCCATGAGGTTATTTTTATGTCGTTACAGTGCGAAATGTCCCGTAGCGTACCCACCAAGTGAAAAGACTGAATCTGAGACAGCAATTCTTGTGAAGAGCCTAACACACACGTCACGGGCTTTGCACGTAAGTGAAACATTTCGTAGCGTGATCCGTGATGTCTTTTATAATTCCTTCCTTTACTGACATTGGGTTATCACACATGCTGAAAGCAAGCTCACACACAGCGTCTTCGCCAAAAATCAATTCAACCGATAGACGATGGCCTGCATCAGTCATTTCTTTTGGCGTTGAAAGTGCCAATAAAGAAAACATCCATATAATAGTGTTATCTTATTCAGCGTTTAGCGTTACGTTGTAGAAGTTTATCAATAATATTACAACTTCTGCTCTAACTGCAGAACATAATTATCTTCCAGTTTTAACATATCGAATGTAGTACATTAGGTTTCTTACCATTCTTTTGTAAATCGTCTTCCACATTTTTAGATGTCACTCACATAATTTTGGCTAACAGACGTCAATTTCCCTTTCTCGCTACCACGTACAGGATCACTGCTGATACGGAACCTTGCGACTGCATTACCTCTCTTTACATCTCCGTTAATACGTCAGGAGGCATCAAGGTGGTCCTTAACAATAATTCTTGCAGTTCTTGTAATATGATTTTTATGTCCACATCAGTCTTGTTGCTATCTTTAATTCATCGCGATGGCAGGTCCCTATCTTAAAACACGTCGTCACGGTAAAATTATCATATATCAGTTTGTTGGCTGAATCAATCAAATGGATCGAAACGCTTCTAAATTTAAATGAATTAAGCACATTGGCGACTGTAAAAATTGTCAAGCTTTAGCAAAAATACTTCAAAATATGCTACAAAATCTCGGAAATATCGGAATTCGGGGAAAAGTTAGATTCAGGGCCGACTCAAGTGCTAAATCTGATCGATGATGTCAACACGAACACCAGACTTTCATTAAACATGTCCAACAAGATTCTCGAGAACCGTATAAAATCGGCCTCGGCTTGTGCATCAAGAATTATCCCCCTTCATGACCCGTTGTAGTTCGAACTACAATGCAGACGAAACGCCGGCCGACTGACGGATTTTCATCACGAATTCCAGCAGAACTACTACTCCCTATTTTCTTAGGTTGTACTACCATTCCCGTTAAAGTAACCCGGCTCACATGCACCCGAACATAACGTCAAAGAACCAAGCCAACAAGCCAGGACACAAAGAATGAAAAAAAAAAAAAAAAACATCAAAATATTTTAATTAAAATTGGAAGTTAAATCAAAGAAAGAAAAAGGTACTCAAGATTACAGTGACTGCACTGCGTCCCACGATAAGCATATTAAATGGAAGATACAGTACCACAGTCTAACATTAAATTTTACGGAACAGAAAACAGTGTTCTCTAAATTTTATCAATAATAATAATAATAATAATAATAATAATAATAATAATGTGTAATAAGTTGAAAAGGGCTCCTGGTCAATATACCCTGCATAAGGAAATAGGAGGAACGATAAAAAATAATAAAGCAACCATCAAACTTGGACTTAAAACAGCCTACTAATAGTAACAATAACAAATAAATGCTTTGTATTTGTAATCAGCGTCTGTTAATAAATTATTACGATTATTAAATAACAGTAATAATAAATTTTGTATTTACTTACTTCCTGACCCAGCAGCTTACTATTTAGTTACAAATTAGCCGAAGTACAAGGATAAAAACAAATCAAGACAAAAGCAATGTCAGCACACAGAAAAAATGGAACAAAGAATTTAATTAAAAGTGATTGGTGGAACAAAGAAAGAAAAAACAATACTGTAATGAGTACATTATAATACAATGACAATGGACGTTGGAATTAATCGGTACTCACCAGAACCAAAATCGTTTCAGAAATTCTAATGCAAACTTCCATACCAAATTTAATCGAATCCGTGCACCTTCGGAAATGAAGCATTCAGACGGACACGGCACCCCCAGTGTGTGGTTGTATTACGAAGTTTTGTGTCATAAACATATAAATAAAAGCAATTTTCCCACACAGTTTGTGACTCTGTATTAGTCGCTTCGAAAATACAGCTGTGCCTGCAATGCGTCATGTGAAAACGAAAACAAGCAGCAAGGAAGTGCAGAAAACAAGTGAATAAAATGGGAGTTACGAGGTTAACAAGAGGACTATGCACCTTCGAACTGGCTTATACGGTGTCCAGTTTCATGGAGGCGCAAAATCAATCTGGCTGAATTGAGTGAAACTAGAGGATTTACCATCTCCATGAGAACGCGTTATCTAACCAACGGCCCTGCTGTATCTGTAGACAACTGCCACAGCAGCGAAATAAACTGGTGTAACTTCACACAGACGTCACTGCACAGGCTGAATTGGAAGCAAATACAGTAAGGGGATCTGCCGTTTCCTGACAGTATGGGCCAACACTTTGTTTTCTCTGGATTAAGTTCTCCAGACTCTAAGACACACAACGCAGCAGACAGATAATCATACTAGTCCGACTCATGTATAAATCCGGACAATTCCACGCACACTTTGCCTTATAAGAGTTATATTTGATTGGTTATTCTTCATTTCACAACACCTTCGCTCTGACAGGTATTGAGTCCCGTCAAGAAATTGACCAGTGACACTGAACGTGCTGGTAGTGGTAAAGCTCTACGCAATGCACTCATTATGTAACCGTTTCGACTATCCGTCCCGTTACCGGCTATTCTGACATGTTTTCGGTGTTTATCCTCAGTTTCTCCATGTGAAGTGCGTTACGTAGCGATTCTGCCCATTGCCAAGGTTACACAGCGTCGGTTACAGACAAATGAGTACGGAGAGTTGGTGGGAAGGTACTGACAGGGAAAACCAAAGTACTCCCAAAAAATCCTGTGTGCGTGTCACTTTGTCCACCACAAATACCATACTGCCAGACCTGGAACAAAGTCGGACCTCCACGGTGAGAGGCCTAACCGCCGGAGTCCCCCTCCATGTGAATATCAGCATGGCAACTTAGAGCAGGTTCGACCGCATCTTCCCTTCTCTTACCTTTTAACACTCACATTTCACGCCTTCTTCCTATATATTACTATACTACATAACTCAAATATCTGAAACATAATCTTTACATAACCCAAGCATCAGTCGTTCTAGTTCTGCCTTCTAGGATATCCATTCAGGACGTAACCGGCTGAATACCGTACGGGCGGACATTCGCCTTTGGTGCAATTAGCACGAATTATGAAAGAAAATGATCCTAAGGATCAAGAAATAGAGACACCGAATTAAGTTCTGTCGAGTAAAGGAGATTCGTTAATAAACTGTTGGTATTCAAAGGACTTCCAAGGCCATTTATTTCCAATACGTGATTCCGTATATGAATCTCTTACAAATTATAATGCAAGTCTGTATAAACTTTCAAAATGTATTTTCGTTTAGTTTTTGTGACGTGTAATTCAAATTTCATGATTTCTTACATGCGATCCTGTAACACTGATATGACACGTCAGGGCCCATCCAATTGGTGTGAGAATATGACTGGTTGCTCTCATTGTAAATTTAATTTCTTCCTCTGTCTTGCGGACTGCTGATAACCGAAGTTCTGTGCCTTATTAACAAAGCCAATTACTTTAATCCGGAGCTCGAGGTTAAGTTGTGTTGGGGCTCGAACGATTTGCGGGTTTTCTTTCCTCCACCACCACCATGTTTCCGCAAAGGCAGCAACTATGGTACGCTTACCCAGGTTGGATGGTAATGCACGTTACTTAACAAGTGTTAAAAATGTACCGAATTTTCTCTGTTCTTCATAAAGCTGGATGTATGCATATGGCGTAAAGCAAAGTCATATTTTGAGAGTCGTCTAGTGAGTCCAGGCTACTCTTTCTTGGAATCGGGAATATTTTCCTGCTCGCGACACTGGGAACTACGTACGCATTGTTGCTCAGCAGCCGAGAAACTCTGATTTGAAAGATTCTCTGTGAATTCTGTGATGGGTGTACAGAACAATTATCAGAGATTTTCCAGTAATGAGAGCTGGAGACAATCATTTGATCCCATCCCTAATTTGCTGTTCTCAATTCTTTGTCACACTTTCCGATATAATTACTTAACGTCTTTTCATTTATATTTCCAACCACACACAGTTCTTGTTCGACACCACTTTATGATACTGATTGGCAGTATTCCGTTAAAACTTGACAATCTTTGCACTCTACCGTAAAATTTAAACAACTGTCAGTCCATTCAGTAAGAAGTACAAAGCGCAAGCCAGCCCAACGAAAACACAAGAACAATAGAGTAATGATACGCAAAGTTAGGAACAGGCTTGCAAGTAACACGTGCGCTTAGGCCGTGCCATGGCTCAGGCGGTTAGCCGCCGGCCTCCCACGGCGGAGGCCCGGGTTCGATCCCGGGGTCAGTCCATGTGGGATTTGTGGTGGACAAAGTGGCACTGGGACAGGGTTTTCCCCGAGTTCTTAGGTTTTCCCCTGTCAATTTCATTCCACTGGTGCTCCACTGCTAGGAAAAGGACAAAATATAATAATGTTCATCTTCATCATAGGGTTGCACAATAAGCCTCAAGGCTGCAATGCGTCCGTAGCGTCTGCTGCGGGGCCCTTCACCACTTTAACACGTGCGCTTAAAACAAACTGAAACGCTTTCCGAACTGCGGTGCGCCTTCCTGAGCCTCTTCCCGTACTGGCTCCGTGCTGAATCATTTGGGCGCAAGGGTCGGGTCGGGTCGGGTCGGGTCGGGTCGGGTCGGGCTCGGTCTCGTGAAATAGTCCGCATATAGATATGACTCACAAGTCGGAGCACGAGCCCAAGAACGTGGAGTCTGAGTGCACCATTAGGCAACTACTAAATGCTATTTAAACTACGCCGTTTTAGGAATACAACTACTGAAGTCTCCAGGCCACTTTGTATCCCTCTGTAACAGCTGAATTTTAATTCTGTTCGGCAGCAACTGTATTGAGGCCTATTGTGATGAAATTAAAAGACATGGGTAAATAAAACTTCCACACATTCTTCTCCTAGTGCCTTACTTATACCCGGCGTAAGCGCTGGGTTACCTATGCCTCCTCGCTATTACACCTTGTTCGCAGCGTCATAATTTGAAAAAAGAAACACTTGCAAGATTTCGAATGTGTGAAGCATGGATATACTGCTCAGCGTCAGAAATATGTGTGCTTGGTTTGGTAAATATTCTTCAAATTAAGGATGTTTCAAGTAAAGGTGTTGGTCCCACAAGCGACTTCCATAGGCCCGACGAAGTCATGTAACAAAACATGCAATGTGCGTATAATGTCACACTGAGGCGCGTTCGTGTAACCATTGTTGTCGCGTAAAATATTACATATTCTGGGTGTGTGTTTGTAGCCTTAGCTATCCAGCATGCAAAGCGCACGTTTCGTATTTCGTCATCTGTTGCCTGTCTGGCTCTACCATATTTTTACCCATTATCTCACAAACGGCACGGTTTTTGCAAAAAAGTTTTGAATATGTAATGTGTGTTTTGATTTTCTCTGCAACTTCTGTCTGAAAAATCTCATTATAAAAAGAATTCTGCGAGTTACTATCATACATGCACATAGGTCTTCATATAAAATAGCCGCTCTTTTTTAAATTTTAATGGAAATTGACGTTTCTTCAAAGATTTTCGAAAAATACTAAACTACGAAACTTTAATTAGACTCCATCCCGTGGGAGCAGAGTTGCTCCATGCCGACGGAAGGACGGACGGATATGATGAAGCTAATATTCGCTTTTCTCAATTTTGGGAACGCATTTTGGGAACGCAATTTTGGGAAGACGTTTTGTATAACGAACCATGGCACGAAAATGTGATAAAGTTCTAGTTTATAACGAACTGTTATCCATGTAAACTAAATTATCACAGTACTCCACACTGATTTCTTAGAATCGCATTTAGTGACTTCCTTTACGCAGTTCCGTAGACAAAACATCTGACCGCGTAGAATATAATGACTTGCACAATAGGCAGGCAGGCATTCATTTTATGACTTGTGTGCCAAAAGCTCATAAAGTAGTGTCGTAAGGATACACAAAAAGATCGCTTGTTACAGAAGCGCTTAAACACAGACGTTCATAAAACAGCTGGTGACATGTACGCGTGTAAATAATTTTCTTCATGTAATGAGATGACGCCAATTGCATTTAAAAAAGTGTTTCCTGCATTTATATAAACGGCGTGTGTACATACACAACAGAATACAAACGACACTTACCAATCTGCCTGTGCAGCGGATGTCGTGTTACACTCGCGACTTCTCAAGCCAGCTGGAAGCAAACTGTTCTCAGATGTAACCGACATGCAGAATAATACAGCGACATGACGTTCACGTCGTCTCCATGCCAAGCTGTCAATTCGTCGATCGTTCTTTATACCAACACTGTGATCTGACTTCGACGAACTATAAATGTGACTCCATAATTTACAATACTACACATAGCCCACAATTCGGAACTTAAAAAAAAAACACGAAAAATTTCTAGATGCACAGGCAGGGCAATTCCGTGCCACGTTCACAAGAGCAGCCCGCACTGTGACTCTTGCAGCTTTAGAAAGTTATTTAAAACAGGAGCATGAATTCAATTCGCGGAATTAACCGTCTTTCGTACCGTTACCACTAAAAGTAAAACCAAATAATATACTTGAGGTAACAGAACTGAATAAGGTCGTTAATTTACGTTATATCGAACGCCCGATGGCTCGCTTTTGGCTTCTAACGCGTTATTGGTACGTTCAGTTACGTCCACTTCTAATCGTGTTTGTTGTAAATATGTAGCCTAAGTTTATTCAGGGTTTCCTCAACCTCCCCACGTAACTGCGGCGTTATTGCCTAAGTGTCGCTCCTTATAAGGGATCGACAATAGCAGGTGCATCTTCTAACCCCTCTCAGCTGGGGACGGCAGCATACACTGCAGGCAGCTTCCGAAACGGTACGCTACAATTGTACATTAGATGGCCGAAGTGTCACAAGTACAGTTTCTGAATGTCAATTACCAACGTGAAAACCACAGAAAATTCAAATGTAGATATTATTCGTATACATTTTACGTCGTTTCACAGTGCCTATCACTTACAGTTCTTTGTAATATAAAGATTTTTAGTAAACGACAGTTGAAATTTATATGTGAAATCTAAGAAAGTAAAGTTACATTAAAACCAGTAGGAACCAAAATGAATGTGGACCCTTCCTCCAGTACCAAATGAAATCGGCACCAGTTTCCGAGGTACAATATTTGGGCACAGGAAGAGAGAGAAAATTTTGCTTTAATTACCTACGCTTCCTGTAAATAACGCATAAAAATAATGCGTTATGAACCTCTGACATTCAGAAACCTTTGAGCCCATGGTGGATATAGACGGTTTTGCAGTGTTCGTATTGAAGCATGTGATGACCCGACCTGCCAGCAGCATGTTGCGCAATAACAGGTGTCACCCACTCTGCAGCCTCGTAAAACAGCAACTTCATCTGCCCGCATATAACGACATATTAATGATCATATTTACTGCAAAACACACGGCGTCCCATGCGGTCAGTTCAGACACGAAGTGTTTTGTACGTCGAATGAAATTACGAACATCGAAAAAAGGCAAAACTTTGTGGTAGAACTGTCGCGTACAGCAGCAGTTTCCTAGTAAAATGCATAGAAGAAGCTCACATCAGCTTGATTAAGCATTATGCCATTGAGTCGCTAGGGAGTGGAGTCACAGCTCCACGCTTCGTGCCGCGGCCACTTAACCCCCGGAGGCAACAGCCAGTCTGAATGCGGAACAGAAAAGTCCAGACTCCACCGGGACTCGAAACCCGATCGTCCAGACCACAGCCGATCATAGTATTGTCTTATTTAAAATAAACTAATCAGAAATGACTGGGCTATTGCCGCCTTGTTTTCTCTGGTTTCACTAGATAGTGTACGAGGGAATGCCGCGTGAGTCAGTTACGTGTCTGTGGGAGTCTGCATTGAATTCACACGATCCTCTCCGAGGACATTTACCACTAACACCTTAATATGTAAGAAAACAGTCAATGGTACATGAATAGGCTACGAACCACCGTACAGACTGGAATACGCCCTTCAATTCGTGTCCTTCGGAACTGCCTATGGAGCTAGAAAGCGCCTCACACTAGCAAGCTGTAAATACATCATTTTGGGAGAGGCGGGCACTGCATAATTTACCGGAAGTACATGCGAATTGACATAAATGGATTAGACATAGCGTAGCACTTAGTATTCTCACATCAAGACATATTTCAAAAGTTTATTCTGGTACAAACGATCTCACATTAACATCATATAATAATGAGAAATGCTCGTACGAAATGTCAGGTAAAAGCCAAATGTTAAAGGCAGTGTTGTTCCTGTCCACGCCATGAAAGCATGTGGGGGGCAGTAAATTTATAGCTCAAATCATTCTTAACCTCGACATCAGAATAAGGTGTGCGGTTGTATTGAAGACGGGACCGCTTTACTCCCGGAGAAATAACTCCCTGAACCTATTTAACAGGAAGCTGGGTTGGTCTTAGAGCCAGTGTGGCCGTTTTGGAGAAGAAAAAAATATATTTGTCCTTGCCTGAAATCGAACCTCACATCGTCCAGCCCACAGTCCAGTAACCACACCATTAAATTATCCCGGCTCCAGGAAACGTCACGTACCCTTATTCACAACAGAACACCTTGAAGTGACAACTTAACCCTACCTAAACTTTATGAACCCTTTGGTTCCTGACGAAGATTAGGTTGCTAGTGTAGCAGTCGCCGCGTGCTGTATGATTATCAGTGAACAATGAAGAAATTAATTTTACTGTTCTGTGAGGAATCTTAGAACCCTTCCGATGGCACAAAGCGTTCACGAGTACACGTCTTGCAATCCCTACCGTGGGCCAAACCAGCATAGCACATCCACCTTAAGTCCAACATGATTAAATAGTTACGCACACGAAGCGAAGTTCTATAGTGCACGTTATCTACGTGATAGGCACGTATCATGACGTGGCTTGTCTCTCTCTGCGGGACCTCCGCTTAAAGGTCACTATTTCGATCCTCTCTTCACTTACTGTAAAGGTTCAACATATAACTGTTTCACAAGTTTATGTTTATTTAAGTCTTCACTCACACGCGACATACATACCTTAACCTGGCGATTGGTTTCGGCTCTGAAAGGGAGCCATCATCAGGGCTGATTACGGCTCATTTCCAAAGATAAAACTAGTCGCCAATTTAACGTATGAAATGTAACTTGTTGGTGTGAATGAACAGTTGAATAAATATACACATAGGAGTAACACACCAGAGGGGATATTGTATATCAAGATTACACAGCGGTTACGTCAAGTAACGAAAAATAATTTGCGAGACTGAGGCCTTATAGTTTCGGACGAAGATGACAGCCTTATGGGATAATATCGCATAAGACATATGTCACTGTGCACAGTAATATACACGTACCTACGTTTCAGGGGAACTTGTCGTCTCCGTCTTCAAGAAAGTCCAAGAAAAGGGAAAATGACCCTGACTACCCTCAAAATGGAAGCAGCAAACTCCTCAGAAACGTTGGTACCAATGTACTAATCTGCACGATGTCCAGAGGAACGGAGTATTCAAAAAGGCAAGTGGTATGAACGTTGAGCCGTTAACGTCGATACACAACGCCAGAGACGCAGCAGAGTCTCGGCAGGGTTACCGACTGTAACGAGGTTCTTCGTGGTTTTCCTTAGTGTCTTCAGGCGAATATTGGGATAAGAGCGTAACAGGGGCCACTACTAGCTACTAATCCTTCATGATCATGTCGACACCACGCACTATCTGTGAACCCAGAACACTATCGTTAAATAACCGACTAACTGCATTATGTCCACGTACTATCTGTGAACCCAGAACACTATCGTTAAATAACTGACTACCTGCATTATGTCCACGTACAATCTGTGAACCCAGAACACTATCGTTAAATAACCGACTAACTGCATTATGTAGGAACACGTAGAAATAGAGCGTACGGGATACTGCTACTTGCATCAATATTTGATGTCTATAGCTAACTGTCCAATTACTAGACATCGCAACACTGCTATGTTGTGTGAACGAAACCTGAATGCAAGCCCAGATTATAACAAAGTACCAGCCGCCCCTTTTTTTTAGTTTCGATTGAATTTTAACAAAACGCAGAAGACAACCTGATAAAAGTACGTGTACTTGTTCAACCCCGACTAATATTTTCTACAGAAATGTTGTAAACGTAATAGCCTACAAATAACACAGGAGATGGGCGAGTCTAATTGAAGAGACGTCTGTCAGTAGAGTCTCCATAATTGAAGAGACGTCTGTCAGTTCCAGACGGAGCGTTGTCCTCTCCACATACCCTAGAACGCAGTGTGAGGAGTCATTTTTCACCTTCTATGATGCGTGTCGGGCTGCCTTTAGTGCGAGCTGCAGGGATAAACAGCCTGCAGATAGTGTATGCAGGACAGGAGAAACCTTTTACTGAACGTGCTGGCAGGACATTCAATCTGATTTTTTTTTTAAAAGCACGGGCTTATCTTTAGAAGGAGCCACTGGATAGCTCGGCGTGGCCCTAATATACTCACTGTAACACCATTAAGTGGTGCTGGACACGCTTTTGTGCATATAATGGGCATGTAATCGGAAGAGACTGGATATCGACAGCCACCATTAGAAACCAATATAAAAAAATTCTGGGCTACTTGAGCCGCCACGTGGTAACAACGGTTCAATGCCGTCTTACAACCGGGGGCTCAGGGCCTCACGTCCCAAGGTTTTGGTCCTGACATGCAACGACGAGGCATGCGGACATACGTTACTTCCCCACTCCTCAAACTCAGTCTCTACGATCTCCTTTGCGAAACATTTTGTGACAAAAATTTACAAAATGTGAGTGACAGAAATCACTGACGATAATAAAGAAAGCGCAGATGTGTAGTCTAATAGACAGGCGTCAACTGACGAGTACTACTGCAAAGCTCATGGAGCTGCACTGCAGACTGAATTGCAGTTAAGGGTTTCGAGTTCGGAAGTAATGACTGACATGTGATAAGGGCGATTAACCTCTTCAGCAGTAGACCTTACCTTGCGGTATGGGCTGAAGAGTCGCATATGCAACCACGCACAGCTCACCGCACCAGTGTTACCCTTTGCGTCTGTATCTTCACAGAATGGGAGATAATCCAGTCGACCCACCTAACATTTATTGGATTTTCCGATTCACTGGCTTACATAAATGACTGTCTCGTGATTCGTATTCAAGTAGATTTAACTGACCAAGAGCAACTGCAACGACGAAATTTGGTTCTTAACTACTGCCATGAAAACGTATGATGTACACCTTATTATTAGCAGGACTGGCCTTTAGAAACTATAACTACATCGCGTTTGAGCTCAGTAAGAGGCCCGTGTCTCTCAAAAGGGGATATATACTTGGCTGTTCAACGATACGAACTGCACCTCACTGTGGAAAAATTCTGACGAAGGTTTCCTTAAACAAAAGCGAATGTGATCGCGAAGCACAACAATTCTGGTGCGATCGCTCTGATGTTATTCAAAGTATTAAAATCGTGAACAACTTAAAAAACTGCAGATGTGGGTAACTGAAATGAGCTATTCCACGTTTAACGCAAAACACGTCAGCAATAACTTTGCATCAATCACGACAATTTTTTTTCGCGCGGGATGTTTTCTCCGTATTCTGCTAACGGAATTACACTCGAGAATGATCGATCAGCCGAATGCATAACTGATTAGAAACGAAAAAAACGGATGCACCTGAACAACGGACTTCCTACATTTATGTCACAAAAGGAGTAGGTCTTTACGTAATGAGTTATTTTTCCGAAAATTTTAAACATAACAGGCATGTTTCGAGGAAAAATCCTTCCAGCGAAGACGAATTGTTCCATGTGAACAGACAGACGGAAGGACGAGTGGGATGACAAAGCTTGTAGTCGCTTTTCGAAACTGCGTAGGCGCGTGATAAAAAGCAACATAAAAGATTTAACGCTACTGGAAATGCGAACTATGTTGTAAGAGAGCGTTTGCAATTATTATTAATTATTACACGAGTACCATAGAACTACATCTTTGAGACCCTGCACTGTGTGTAACTGAAGACTGTGCTAAGATGTGTTTGGCAAGGACGCTTAAAAGAGTCGCCAATTCAACAAGTCGCTGATATTGCCGTAAAAAATATAATTACTTTGTTAATTTCGCCTCTCTTATAGTTTGTAAGCCAGTTATTGGAATTTAATAATGTGATACTAATTGTCTAATGTTACAAATTACACAATTATCTGCCTTTTATTACACAATTCCCCATGTTTTACAAGAGAGGCTGATAAAAAACGCCTTTGCTTTCTTCCATTGTTATCACCAAATTACAATTTTGTAAGATACGTTTCCAGGTATAAGTGCAGAACCCTGTATCAGACAGCGTAAACCGAACAGTTTGTTTAGACTACCTAGAATTCATTATCTTCCCTATACCGCCCAAAAAGGAAGTCACGGAACTCGAACCGAAAGCACTTTTCCAAGATTTCACGTTGTCGGGGATCAATGGATGTCCCTTTACACACACTAGCGTAGCCAGTTACAGACATTTATTCTAACCGGTAAGTGCCTTGAAGAAGCGTTAACGGACAGACAGCCTCTTCAGAATTGTTTGGCCTATTCAGTACCATATGCAAAAAGGACAATGACAAAAGTTACAACCCAGTTGTAAGTGGAAATGTTCTGCATCGTCCCACTGTTCTCAAAAACATGTACGCCTACATTTATACAACCCGCTATAGCCGCAAATAAACCTGCTTGGACTCGGAACCGGGCACACTGCAACTAACCCAATTTCAAGGTGAAAATTTTCCACAACTAGCCTTAAGTGTGTCAATTCTTAAAGACTGTAGCCCATGAGGGACACTCTCAGTCGTAGCACTAAAACGCGAGGGTGTAGACTGGATTCATCCGGCTCAGGCTAAGGACCAGTAAAGGGCTCTTTTGAACACAGTTTGGATCTTCGGCTTTGTAAAGTGGGGGCAATTTCTAAACTACCTCCATGTGTTAGATGTCAAGAAAGGTTCCGCTCCATGGAATTAGTTAGCTCGTTAGTTGACTTTAAAAATTGGCAGTCAAAAAACCAGAAAACCACAAAGTTACAAAGAACCTACAATTAGTACTGAACAAAATAACCTTTGATGTTAAAAATATTACACGACCGCGGTTACAATTATAGAACTGTCCACAGAAAATGTAATATAGTACAATTTTAAAAAATCAAACGCATTAACACCTGAATTTATTAGATTTTACGAAAAGCCCTACATATTTCGCTTCTAAATACATCATCATCATCATCATCATCATCATCACCAGCACCAGCACACCTCAAAAGTGGGTTTTACAACTTTTCTAAGAGCCAGTTAAATCTCGGGGTTTACGTGTTAATTACACTGCAATGTAATCCAGTCAATAGTATGTGTTAACTGAGTTGCAGTACAATTGACACATACTAGATATAAGGTTACTTATAAAACTTGTACACCCCATTTGTAAGGTACACCACGACGATGGGTTGCTACGTAACCCTGAAACATGTTACATGCTTCAAATAAGACTGTTGCTTCGATGGCGTTTAGTGTTACATTCTATTGATTTATACAGCACCCAATATATTTAATAAAACTAAAACTGTGTAAACAAGAGTGTGGCTTATAGAAGATCCTGTGGCCTGCGTACGTTCAACTGCATCTCACATCTCAGCAGTTAATAAGCCTTATCCTTCAAAGCATTTGTTCTTCATCCAGTTTTGCTAAAAATGTGTGTGTTATATCAGAGTCTTTTCATGGGACAGCAGAATTCCTGTCACACTCCTGCAATCCCCTTCTAGACAAGTGCTACTCAAACTTTTTCTACTTCCACTTGCACCGAACAGATCACTAAGCCGCACGTCGCACAATGTTCGAGAAACCGGTTGAAATTTCACGCACTAGCAGTGGTTACGGAAAACACGAAATGACAGGTGTGCATGGAAGGCGACAGACCTAGTGGTGGGATTTGGTTTGCAGTTTACAGACACACAGTCTGGGCTATGATATTCTGAAGAATGAATAAAGATAATCTGAAGAGTGGTCCGCTTTATAAAGAAAACGTACTGCACCAAATTAGCGGTTCCGTGCCTTTGTTTTTAGAGTTATACCTCGCGTAGCTCAACAAATTTCATTACAACTTAGCCATTTTAAGCAGCCATCTCAAAAAAAAATTAAAAGGTTAGCTGATACTCGTACCTGCACATTTTACGAGTTTCTAGCTTCCAGTTTCCGGAACCTAACACTGCTAGATTACAAAGACATGGTGTCAAAAAGTGCCTATTAAGATATGGAACCTACCGATATTAGCGAGGTAGAACACCATGACATCAAAGTAGACATACCGTTGTATCTTGGAAATGAGTTCACTTATTAGATTTGTCATATTTGTATATAACAGCGTCTTAATATTTTCACAAAGTTCATAAAGGTTTGAGAGAATTTTCTCTATTAGTCTGAACGCACAACTGCACCATGTTAACCACCAGAACTATTGTAACGCTGAAATACGAGTGTTGCAGGCACGAGTCTCTTCTGCATTCGAAACCCAAAGCCCGTCCCATGTGTTGACTTCTCGGGTGAACTGTGCCCTTTAGCTCGTCCCACAGGAGCGAGATCGGGTGATCGCAGAGGACACAAAATTAACCATCGATCTGCGTAGTGGGGGTCAACAAGCAGGTTTATGTTGCGAATACGATAAGTAGAAGGTCCATCATTCAAAAAGCAAATAGTTTACCGCATCCTCAAGCGTACACAACCCACGTGCATGTCTTTTCTTTCATTCCATTGCCCTAAAATATTAGGTGAAAATGCAGGTTACGGATGATCTAATTAATCTATGTATTTTGCTTCATGATGCTGTCGTTTTACCTTTGAATGGTCAAACTGTCTTCTTTGGCACTTTTTTCCCAAAAAGACTCAATTAATAGCTTGCAATTACATTAGATACAAAGAGTTGCATATATATAAAATAATCTATATAATAATCCCGTGTTATGTACAATTTTCAGCTTTCTTCGCAAGGCATAATTAAAATAATTGACAGAAGTAAAGTTAAAACACTCGTCAACAGGGACAAATACGCTTGCGGAAGGACATTACTGAACAAAAGTGCTAAAATGCTGAAGAAAAGGCAAGATATATTATTTTGGCGGAAAGTAAATAAATGAAGGTAGAGTAGACACAGTGCGCACAAAAACAGGGGCTTCTCTTTGTGACCTGTCTACTGGACTTCAAACATAAATGTGAAAGACACGCTTAATTATTCTCAACGCAGGTAGCTACTGTTTTGCCCGCTCTTTTGCAGGAAGCAGGACCAAAGTTGCAATAAAAACAGTTCATTACCATGCGAAAATAACGCTAAATTTTCCAGTGATGGTTGGGAATAACTCTACCAGAATTGGACTCCAATGTGGACCAACCTGAGACTGTATTAACAGTGCAACAGTAAGACTGACATGATGTAAACTGACACATACTCAATAAATTAGGTGTGTTAAAAAATGGACAATGTCTCTTAGAACAAATTTCGATTGTAGCATACCACTGTATTTTCTATTATTATTATAATAATAATAATAATAACCCAAATAATAAACTTACAACAGTTTGAAACTGTTCAGCCTTCGCCCTGAACTATATACTCTCATGCATAAAGCAGTAATACTAACACATGCCGCACAGTTTAAAGTTTTTAGCGGCATATTCAAGAAGCGCTTGGTCAGTGACCCGTACTCTTTGAATGCCAAATAAACCGCTGCGACTTCATAATAGATAACAGTAATGAGAAATACTTACACAGTTAAGTAAATATTTCAGTACACTTCCGTGTAATACAGGTTGCATACGTGTGGAGAGAGACTTTGTACACTCCGAAAATGAATTCCGAATTTAAAACACGTTTAAAATAAGCTTAAGAATGGTATCCAAATGTTTCAGTCGTTCACAACTTTTCTCTTTTTAATATTATCATTAAAAGCTACATGTTTCGTCCCATGAGTGGCCATCATCAGGCATACAATACAAAATCTAAAAGCTTAAGAATCTCAAAATTCAATAAATAAATCTTCAACAGTGCAACTATAACAATTTATTTAAGATTTGATTTAATTTTAGACAAAGGGTTCATTCACATGCAGCGTAATGGAACCCATGTCATGACACATTTATTGTTTACAACTTCATGTAACTGCATGTAGACAACTATGTACTGGAAATTCAGGGTCTGCAGACAATATATTGCGGAAAAATGTAAGGCTCATTTGGTGAACATATAAAACAAAACTGTACACGACTGTATTATTATTATTATTATTATTATTATTATTAGTAGTAGTAGTAGTAGTAGTAGTAGTAGTAGTAGTAGTAGTAGTAGTAGTAGTAGTAGTAGTAGTAGTAGTAGAACTGAAATACTGGCTGGACGTACACATTTCGTGGTCTCGTCTTAGATAATCCATTAATTATTACTGTAGCCGAACACTGGGAAATATACAAAAACACTAATCACCAACAAATGCACAAAGAGAGTTTCATCATCAATCGTAACACCTACATGTTTCGACCCTGCTGGGTCATCTTCAGGGAGAACTTTTTTGTTATCTTTACACTAAGGTCGCAATTTATAGTTGAGTGAGAATGTGCTGTTGGCTGTGTACTGCGTTGTTTTTCGAGGCATGAAATCTCTGCGGTCGCGGCTTGCGCCGGGACCGCAGACAACGCAGTACACAGTCAACAGCACATTCTCACTCAACTATAAATTGCAACCTTAGTGTAACGATAACAAAAAAGCTCTCCCTGAAGATGACCCAGCAGGGTCGAAACATGTAGGAGTGTGTTACGATTGATGATAAAACTCTCTTTGTGCATTTCTTGGTGATCAGTGTTTTTGTATAATATAGTGCACGGACATGGAAGACATTAAAAACTGGGAAATATTGTTTGTTTGTGTGTGTGCGTGCGTATGTCCAGCCTGACCCCGAGAAAGGACCCTTTGACCCTCCGTCCTTCTGGTTTTCGCTACGACAGAGCAGGAGGACGGAAAGATATAAAAATATAAAGGGTGTGAGTTTGGGGACAACGGGGGGGAGGGGGTTTAGGAAATAAGGGAATATACGAAGATCTGCCGAACTGGTAGCAGTCGTTTTTGAGACAAAGAAGCAGAAAGAGGCACCCACTGTGAAGTTGGCACGAAAGAACAGATTGGTGGTGACCGAAATAAAGTGGCACACTTCAAACAGTACATGAATCAATGGTGGTTAAATAAAGGCGGAACCTGTTGCTAGTAAATGTATTGATGGTGATTAACAAAGCGTGAACTCAGTGCAACCAGTGAATGTATTGGGGGTAAATAAAAAAGGTGTGATACCTGACCGAAAGTAATCCATCCTCTCGTTAGGTGTACTGGTGGAACCTGCACCGTACGAAAGCGGTTATATTACGTTATTTAGCAATGCCTTATCGGCTACCGAGATCTTAGCCTTCTTCAGAATAAATTACACACACACACTCCCTCCCTCCCTCTCTCTCTCTCTCTCTCTCAGAATGGAAGGCAGAGAAAACTACAGACTCCATTCTCAAATTCCTACGGCTGCAAACCTCACACGGTCAGTATGTTCTTGAACCGTGAAAGTGCAAAAGCAATGTGGAGGTACGGGTCCACGTATTCTTGATCTCGGCACTAGGTGAATGGAACTAGTCGGTTTCATGCTCCAGCTCCCGTACTTCGAGAAGAACGCAACACCCAATACACTGTCTTGATGTACTGGCCGCGAGAAAAATTGCGTTTTGTTTCTAGTATACTACTACAGCTCAACCAGGGTGTCGGAACCAGTTCGTTCCCACAGCAAATGGAGTGCCATTTTTCTCGGAGTAGCATAAGCACGTTAGCACACAGCTATTGGAGGAACAGACTAAGGCTCCCAAACCTTAATAAATGTGTTCTAGAGTACACTCTAGGTGAAATATTCGTCTCATCCAGTGGTTCTCAAACAAAGTGCCGCGGCATAATAGCGGCCTGCGAGTTTGCCACGTGCGCTGTGATGCTTTGAACAGAACCATGTGCATATAAACGTAAGAAATGGAAATTAAGAAATGAAAAATAGAAATCTCGTAAGGATGTTACTCATACAAACGCACGCACCCCAATTTAGGAAAGATGTATGGCTCAGTCACGTTATTAAGCTGCAAACGCGCCATTACACGAAGTTTGGAAACCACCCCATTTACTTACGCTTTTTACCCTGATACTTGTAACAAAACATATTTCTGCTTTACAACAATTTCACGTGTTTATACAACAGATGCCATCATTTAAAAATTGGTGTACTATTATTTTGGTTCTGTGGTTTAATCCTCGGCCTCCTCTGCCGTGAAAAAGAACAGATGTTACAAATGTGCTGCAAACACAAAAAGACTGAGAACTGAAATCTAATTGTGGCAGCACAGTACAGTGTTTGCCTCGTGCCAGGAAGACGGCACACAAAGTACATCGTACAGTAACAACAGACCACACTTACTGATAACAAGTGCCTGACCATAGCCACAGTTTCCTTCATGTTTACTGCCACAGCAACTGTTCACACACCAGAGTCAAAACGATTCGCTGTATGAAGTGTGGCAGTCCAAGCCTATTGCGCACGGCAGCATCCTCTGTATCAAGTCCTGAATGTTAGCTTTCAACTGGTTTAATATTCGAGATAAGTTCATGTCAAAATAAATTAACATCTACTTCAGGTCGCTTGTATGAATCCTGCATCCGAAGTTTTTGATTTTCGACTGACGAAATCCTATGAGTACTTAAGTCGGATATATCTGTGAAGTTTTCCTGCCAACTACATTCATTCGTGATGAATTCAGATACTAGTCTGCACAAGAGGAACATAGCTAACGTCATGTTTAATCCTAAGGCATGTACATATATATATATATATACACACACACACACACACACACACACACACAACACACACACTTCACAAAACTTAAGGCTAGTAATAAAGACATTACGAGACCTAATCAGAAGCGAGTACGTTCTTTAACAGTCTACATCAAACTCTGCTGTTAACTCTTCTAAAGGGGTGTATTGTTGTCAACCTTTTTAATCTGTATTTTTACCATAAAAAACGAGAGGTATCTGCCACCCCTTGTTAGCGTGGATACGGGCATTTTTCCTTAAAAACACGTTGTGTACAATTGCCTTGTAACTCTAAATTTTAACACAGAACGTTGCAAACATCTTGTCCTTCCAACTTCAGGAAAGGATAAAGGTCCAGGTATGCGTGACTCAAGTCACGTTCACACTAAATTGCAACTCTCTCTTTTGTTTGGTTACATAATAACTCACATTCATAAGAAGAAAACTCAAGCAGCTCTGCTTTCTATATAGTGTTTCTTTCTATATAGTGTTTCAACAGTATCCTTCACCAGTGTCATAAATGTTTCACGGGAAGGAGCTGCCTCCATCTTCAGGGTATAAATGGGGAGACGGCAAATTCCTCCGAAATGATTATCATTTAATGTTGTTGTGGCGAGAATTTGTCATGCTAATCATGTTCTACAGACATTTACATTTAAGAGTACGCAGATCTACCGTAGAAGTTCGCAATGAGTACTATCTTCAGCAATGAATGTTATTTGAAAGTGTCAATAACTTCTCTGTCATATTTGGAAAATCATGCAAATGACGTGAGATTTGATGTTCTCCCAGCGGTGTGACAAAAGACTCAGTTCCTGTGAAACATTTACGCCGTGTTGATGGGTATGTTTCGAACGATCGTATTACCTTCATCTTCAGGTTCAAGAAGTCCAATGTTTGGCCATAAAGTTGAAAGCACTAAGATCCTTGAAAACGACGGTACCTATTTAGAAACCAACAAGGGTTAAAAGTCCCGTAAGACCTGAATCTTTAGCAACGACGCGGAACGAACCTCATATCTCGCAATTTTAGCGTTATTTCCAAATCTACATGTAAGATTCCCAAGAGGTGTATTTTATTCCCCATGTCCTCACAACAATCTTGTAAGCATTTCTATGCATACTACACCTCAGGCTATCTAAATTTCTTATTTTAATACAGGTAGATGTAAAGTTGCCCCTGTCCTCGCCATGAAGGCGTATGGGGAAGTACAGGTATAGCTCCATTCATTCATAACCTTGTCACTTGATGAAGGTTTGTGATCAGCTTCACTCCTCGCTCACACAGCGCCCGGTAGCCACTAAAGAGGAAGCTGAATGGGTTCCACAGCCGGTCTGGACACTTCACAGAAAATAAAAATCTCTTGCCCCTGTCAGGAATAGAACCGAGGTTCCTCGGACTTCCAGACCATAGCCCAGTTACAGTCTACAGGCTGTCTTACTCTAGGAAGCCTCCATTTACGTCAACACCGCTGTGAGAACCTCAATCTCGTACAGAGTAATTCTTTTTTAATATAGGCCCTGTATAACTTACTTCTGTCAAGGTGAAAGTAAGAAGAGGAAGCGGAAGTTAACAACGCCCTGAATACACTACCTTATTAAGAGATCTATAGTTCAAAATATCAACACCTACATGGAACTTGCAATTCATCAGCATCTGCACGAAACTTGCTATTCATCAGGAGTGTTTTTAATCAACAGCTGGCAGGAGACAAAATGTTAATGTCGTTAATGACCTTAGATATTATTTATCCAACTGAAGAAATATACATAAATTATAAACGTCATATACTCGACAAAATTCAGATTAATTTTAACAAATGATTTACAGTTCGTAAAACAGAAAGGGAACAGACATGCCTAAATTTAAAGCATCATACATTTGCTGTGTTCGCACTTCCAGTATCTTGGCACAGCACGGAAGATTCTTCTTGGACTGCGTGACCCTGAAGATACAAGCACTATGACACCTCAAAATGAAAATAACTTTTTACCCGTCGACACGGCGTAACATCCCCGAAGGCTTGAAAACTTCCAACAGTAAATAATGTCACAAAGACGGAGGTTTTATCATATATACCGTTCTTCCACAATTATGAACGTAATTACATATACAAAGATGGATGTATTACATTTCACACGCCTGGCTAAGCTGTCATCGGCGTGAGATGTGTATCCCCTGTCCTGTCACGCGGAAATTATGGGGAACGAAATCAAGCAACACATTTTGGCGCCCGTATTAATGGACTGGTTGGTTGAGTAGCATGTTGCTCTAATTAAGAAGGCGGATTGCACTCTGAAAACTTTAGCAGTAAAAACAGTGAACACCACGAAGAATAACAGAAATGATTTAATTCATAACCGTGATGTTCAACAATTCACTGCCATAAAGACAACCATCCACTAGTACAAACTAAGCACTAGTAACAGGCGTAATAGTGGTGGTCGTCTTTCTGAAAGTAAGTCCAAGAAGACTGAATACTGCCAAGGTAATGATTAAAATAAACAAAATAATTCGATCAATAAATCAGAAACAGATGCGAGTGCATTCACGTTTATTGCGAAAAAATACGATGAGATGCATGTCATTTAACTTTAAGAAATGGAAGAAAATTGTTCCAAAGTGGGATCCCGACTTCCAGCCGAGTTTCAATTAAATAGGTGTTTCCATCTCGAAATGGCTCCTCCTCCAATACATGATCTATATTAAATGCCCTTCATTTGATTCCCTATGTATGAACTTTAATAACGAAAAGTGCTATGTCAACTAACAGAGAGTCAGCCATTTTTTCTGTTTGCCTGACGAAGAATAGAACGCAGTTACATTTATTTACAGTGTACGGCAGTACAGATTATGTACACAGTGCGATGATGTTAGAAAATCTTCCTTTCTGAAATTGTCATTTTCTTTATAAGTTTCCTGTGTTTCAAAAAATGTGGCGTTGAATGCAAAAAGAGTTTCTTTTGGCCTAGCTGTAAAGAAATTATAAATACCTCCAAGCCAGATCGCTGCCCATTCTCCGGGCGAATATGACATACATTAGCAATGTGTAATAGTTTCTTAATTTGTTATAGGATAAGGGCAAAAATTCTCTCAGAACTGTAACGTGCAGTGTTAATTATAACGCGAGTCCATCGTATGAAAAGAAGTGAATACTATACATGGCCAGTGAATGCCAGCTCGTGGGCCTGCATTCTGGCAACAGCCAAGTTACAGTGCTCTCCTTTTTGCATTTGGCCACTGTCCGAGAATGTCAACAAAACGATGAATCCAGATTTAGTGTAACAAACCATAAAGACCTAAAGCGTCAACAGCGCCGAGCGTTCGGAATATGGTATTCTTGGTTTCATACCGTGTAATCTGGTAGGTGGATACTAAGGTTTCAAAAGTTGCTGCTTCCATTTTCAGCGTCGAAGTGAGGTGACTATGTGGCCACGTAATATAGAATGGGTGACACCGACCCCATGTCGCACACTGTCAACTGAGAAGACCATAGCCTGAAGGTGCAAGAACATGCCCATGAAATTAAATAAAGCTACGGTATCGTGCTCTGATCATCTGAAGACGCAGAAGTACCCGTTTTTCTTATTCCATGCATTTGATTCCACAAAAGTACGCCTCAATTGTAAATTCCTAATACTCTTTACATGTTACGCGGACACGCAAGAGTGCTTTCTACTAGCAGGTGTGCAACACCTGCTCTCTGTACGTACTGAATATAACCTATGCTCTGAAATTCCAGGTTGTTGCTACGAAAAAGAGACAACGCCTCTGGAAAGCATAAAGTTGTCCCGGTGCTCACCATGAAAGCACACGGCAGGAGTGAGTGGTTGTAGCAGTAGCTCCACTCCTAGGACTCGACACTATATGGAGATGAGCAGTCAGTTTCACGCCCCGGCAGCTTTAGCCCGAAGAAATAGCACGGGGTGCTCACTGAATAGGAGAATCTGCGGTCCGCGGAGTCGGTCTGGATGCTTTGGCGTCCGAGAAAAGTCTCCGTCCCTCTCAACCAGCTCGTACCTGATCGCTATACACAACGCCTCTTGGTAACTCAACGGAAATGGTGAAAGGAAACAGCTATTTGCCAGGCTGTGGCCCAAGGACTACCGCCGCCAGTCTGCTGTTTGATTCTGGCAGCTACCGGAAACCTAGACCGTTATGTACACCACACCCTATTTTAATACACCTGAATAAAACACAGTTTCATAAATTGCAGCTTCTCTGTCCTTCGTTTCCGTCTATGAATTCATTACTTAGTGTTTTACACAAAGGTTTCAATCTCAGCACGATTTTTACTTCAATTACACCCCAAACTCACAATGCGGTGTATCTCTGCGAAATCATTTCATGCCTAAATGATTAGTATACTAAAACACTTGCAGATATTCAGGTCGAGTTGTCATGTCTTCGATTTTAGTATTACGTACAAGGATTAATATTTATGTCATAAATATAAAAAGATTAATTTTTCCATCGCAAACAAACGTCTTTATACCTACTAGCCAAAATTACGCACACGTCTATACGTAAACTGTCATTTCTACAGTAAAATGTGCACAAAAAACGTGTACCCGGAAAACCAGCTACTGCGTTACCGACCCAAAACACTACAAATCAGTTAGACAGCTAGGACATATACCGGCCATACCTCTGCTACGACTTTCGAATGGTGTAGACGATCACAGTGGAACTCCTTCGTTTCATAGTTCCTCAACTTCAGCAACGTCTTCATGATCACAAACAATTCCCTATACCGGAATCTGTTCAACGAAAAGCCACTCGGCCGTGTATGCCCCTTATAAACACGTGAGATATTCCCCCTCCACTCTGTAACAGGCGTTACATACCCCGCCTATTCTTCCCTGAATCCGTCATTTTCCGCTTGCAAAAGCAACAGGAGTCTTTCAACGTGCGCGTGATGCCTAATCGCAGAAATGTAATGCGTACAAGTTTCATGTCCTGACCGCAGAGCCAGGAATAGAGGAAGAGGACAAGAGGAGGAAGATGACAAAAAGAGCAGAGAAGAACAGTAAGACGAAGGGAACGAGGATGAGAGAGGGAATTAGGCAGATAATAAACGGAGACGGAAGAAACCGCTAAGAACAGAAATAAGATTGAGCTAACGAGTTAACAGAAGGGAAATAAAGAGTTTGAAAAATATTTTGTGCTCTTCCTTCACGCGTGTTTCCAGAAAACCATCTCTTAACATACACCTGCTTCTTCCTAACTAGGATGAAGAAAAAATTTCACACTAGACGCTTAGCGTAATTCTGTGTCATTTTTTATTATCGCATAAAATCAAACACCAACCAATGCACTATATATAAGTATTTTATGCAATTAAGTACTGACAATTTTCTAACACACATAACAAACATTTAACCTTCTAATTTATGCGTCGTTTGCGCCTTTGGATTTCACGTCTGCACAGCGCTGTTCAAATATTAATTTTAATATAATCCGCATTGTTAGGCTTCTCAAATGACCATTGCCGTAGGTAAGTTTTTGAGGGACCGGGACATGTAACAACAATGTCGCCCTAAAAGATATTACGAAAATTAAAAAAATTACATTTATTGAATTTCCTTTTATGTGGCTCAATTATTTACAATTTGTTGACCGACGAAAATAATTTTTTTCATGCAACATATTTATGTTGTCATCCATTTTACCGCCTCTTGAGTTCTGCCACCTGGGTCGATTGCAATGCTACACTCCTCCCAGTTACGCCGCTGCAAGTGGCCCATTTCTACGAGGTCTGTCAAGAGAAACTGCTTGCGCCTTGTTTGTACTATGCCTGCTACACGTTTTGCCTATTTTATTCTCTTCACTTAATCAACCTCCGTAACAATTCAACCCTAATACTACAGGCTAGGTAAAAATGTTACACTATTCTGTACAGATGTTATAACCATACCAGTCACAGGTAATAGCATAAAATCACATCTCTAAAAAATATTATAACTAAAAAAAATATGCTTCTGAGGTTTCGGCATTTACGTACCCAGTTTTTCATGGTCTGTCATTTTATGGTGGCAGTAAGTCTAACTGAATAATTTGTAACAAATAAAAAGGAAAATTCTTTATTTTATTAATGGAAAGACAACTAACGCCATATATAATCGTGCTCCATATTAGACTGATAGAATATTTTATTACAACTGTCAATACATTCAAACTTCTACTCTTAGTAATAAATTGCAGGACGTGCTATTCACAACTAGGTGTTTACACATACTACTGTTAGCTTTGGATACCACATTTATATATTGTGTGGCTTCATTTTAGTGGTCTTTTACTGAAATGTTGCCCTAAGGAACATGTAAGTAAAGATCAAATACAGATGTTGCACTTACAAACAAGATCTGTATTGACGAAAACTCTTCAAAATGACATACAGCAAAAATTGACACCATTCTAGACGGCAGTCTTATCATTTCTGAAATGTACAGTACAGGCTGTACAAGACGCACTGCATTTGAGAAATTTCTCGATGGGGAAAACATTCTTTGCAAGAAACAGATCTGAATACAGAGCTTAATTTGGGGTTCCTTAAGCCAATGGGGTTTGTGAGCTCATTCTGAAACACAAAAAGTGCCAGCGAAGAATAGGCCCAACTTAAGGTGCAGACACCCGCCAGATGTAAAGGATTAGTTGTGAAGGACACTGACGGATCCAAGAAGGAAATGATGTCATCAGAGTCTATTTGACTTCCACGCTGTACTGCCTATTCCTTCTGGGGATGATTATTGATTTTACTCAAAAACACTAATCACCAACAAATGCACAAAGAGAGTTCTATCATCAATCGTAACCCACTCCTACAAGTTTCGACCCTGCTGTGTCATCTTCGAGGAGAACTTTTCGTTACCGTTACACTAGGGTTGCACTTTACTCTCCGCGGTCCGGGCCTGACCGCGGAGAGTTCACGCCTCCAAAAACAACGCAGTACACAGTCAACAGCACATTCTCACTCAACTGTAAAGTGCAACCCTAGTGTAATGGTAACGAAAAGTTCTCCCCAAAGATGACCCAGCAGGGTCCAAACATGTAGGAATGGGTTACGATTGATGATAAACTGTCTTTGTGCATTTGTTGCTAATTAGTGTTTTTGTATGATATAGTGCACGGACATGGAACAAATTAAATTACTGATTTTACTATAAGTTCAAGACATGACTTTACAATTTAGGACAAAGACCCGAATTACTGGACTCAAAAACCTTACACTGCAAAGTAAATTAATGCAGTAACTTAGAAATATATTTCTTAAACGTTTCTATAAATATATAAAACTGAGTCCATACTAATGTTACATAAAAGCCCAAGCTGGTAAGCTATCAGAGAGTACTCATTTGAAATTCCTCTGGGATCGATTAGTATTTTACGACGAAAATTTAGTCCCTTGATTTGTGAAAAATAGATTTTTTAGTCACTGAGTTGTTTTGCAGGAAGTGCGAAATCTTGAAATCCAAATACTCAGCACGGCTATGTCGCATACTCAAACGCTATAACCTAGGGCTCCCAATACCGGTCAAAATTTTAATACCGGTATTTAAGTATCTTTATTTTATGAAACCGGGAAACCGGCATTAATACCGGTATTCCAGAAACAAACAGTACGCTACAGTTCCAGGGAAGGTAGTCGGCTGGTAGTTGCGTCCTGTTTCGGTGAAGCATGTCATGACTCGCTGTCACACATTGTTGTTATAAAACTTCCTCGCTAACAGAAAAATATTTTTAGATTTTATAGTAAAACGACCTCTGAAATTATACACGGACATGCAATATTTACTTTTTCTTTTGTGTGCAACAAAACGGTTCCGATTGTCATGATGTTTTCAGGCTTCCGTTACATTTGTATTGTGTATAACAATCCCTCAGTTGCAAATTCAGTGATGTTAGTAATTTAATGTTGTCGATCTCACAACCTTTATGTGAATAAATCATAAACAATTATTTTTAAATTACTAAATCAGTACCGGTATTTGAATACCGGCAAAAAACGACCTGGTATTCGGAATCCCGTGTTCACGGTATTGTAAGCCTTACTCTAACCGAACCCGTGTCTGAGTAATTAAATACGCCGAGTTCAAACCTCAGGACGAAATGGATGCAGCATTCTGCAGTAAGGAAGCAGGGCAGTTGCCTCAGGTACATAGCACACAACCCGTCTAACAACCAATAATGACCCAGACCATCACTAGACCATGCCCTGTACTACAGAAGCCTCGACTCAAAGGGCCTCAGATAATCAGCCCTTGTGGTGCTGCTTGAGCGACAGCCTTTGTGGCCAGGAACCATTTACCCTGAAGATGCGGACAGTCTCTGAAACGTCGGAATATTTTTATACTTTGATGCGACTGTCTGCCCGAGAATATTTCATTGAAGCATGCCTAAATATTGGTGGATCACTGTGAATTCTTAATTCCATTGTTTACCTCGACTAAAGTGATTACAAATACAGGCGAGTATCTGTTAATCAGAGGCCAAGAATAAACATCTGGTGACTATCCCTCTCGCCGACCCCAGTGGCCGCGCGGCCTAACGCGTTGGTCTGCGGCCGAGCGCTTGCTGGGATCGTGGGTTCGAATCTCACCGGGAGCATGGATGTTTTTGTCTCTTGTGAGTGTTTCTGTTGTCAGGTAGAGGTCTCTGCGACGGACCGATCCTTCGTCCAGAGGAGTCCTACCGACTGTGGTGTGTGTCTCAGTGTGATCAAGTGAAAATGAACAACATCGACACCTGCTGTGAGTAAGTAGAAGAGGTAAGGACAACGAAACGAAGCGACTATCCCCCTCCATTCGATCCCCCTCCTGGTCATCTCTATATCATTCGACTAGCCGTGAACGCCTGCATCCTAAAGGCTAATTCACACATGCCATGCCGTGCCCATGCCGGCCCATGCCGCGCTAATTCACACATGCCGTGCTCCGCCGCTGCCCTGCCTTCTCCTTCGTGAAAGTCCGCGTGGTAGCCGGAAAAATCCGAACTGCTAATCCAACGGTTTAACGGATCCTCGTTTGAAGTCTGTTGCTACCACTCTTCTCCTCATCCATGACAGATATTGTTTAGGTGTCAGTCCCCAGCTGCAGTTCAATGGAAGACTGATAAGCATTCTGGTTAACAACCTTCGTGAAACTCCGCCTGTTAGCCGGAAGAAGCCGAACGTAGGCAGGTCGCCCACAGGCTGTCGAGAGACGGCCGATGTTAATTCACACATGCCATGCCGTTCCCCTGCCGTGCCCATGCCGCGCTGTGCCGTGGCCTTGAGAAGTCGCTTTCGAAGCGGCATGGCAGGGGAACGGCACGGGCGCGGCATGGCATGTGTGAATTAAAAACGGTTGCCCTGTGTAAATCATATGGGAACGACACAATCTAAACCTCTAGCGGCACGGCATGGCAGGGGAACGGCATGGGCACGGCATGGAATGTGTGAATTAGCCTTAAGCGTCTCGCCACACAGAACCGCTGAGTCCTAATTGGAAAGAAATTCCTGGACACCCAAAAACAATACCCGAATTTCAAACCAGCCTAACGAGAAAATCACGTACATTGAAGGTCACGCCAATTTCTGAAGACAGCCAGTGGTTATAATACATAGCCTATACCAATTCGGGGGGGGGGGGGGGGTGCTGAAACAGGAACGGGAAAATTATTTAAATACAGCTGCATCCCTGAAAACCCGTGTTTGGAAAAAGCCTCTAATACCTAGCCAAAATCAGATGAGTCTACATCATATCCCTCAAATATCCTTGAATTTACGAGACTCCAGGCTCTTACAGCGGTGTTCCTGATTATTCCAAGTCTTCTGGAACGTTGCGCCGTGTCGACTGGTAAATAGGTACTGGAGTTCCGAAGGATCGCGTTACTTTCACCTTCAGGGTCAAGCTTTCCAAGACGACTTGGACCAGTCCACACAGAATAAAAGACTTGCATTTTCGCCCCTAAATACACTTACCTAATTTACTGTTGCTTCACATCACCCACACTGTTGGTTGGAACCTCTTCAAAGGCGACGTTTAGCATGACTGAAGGTTTTCCTAGTTCTAATTAATCTCTCCACCATCTCTTTTAAATTGCAGCACGTCACTGTCATGCCGTTCCTTAATCATCGCATCTATACACGACGTAGGGTAGCTGACACAAGACTAACGACAAGGGTCTGCAGTTTATTTCCTATGATGGCCGTTTTCCTGCCAAACTACCAGTTTCTGTGTCATTACTTTTCCATGAGACAGACATTTGACACTTCAAATACTGGCACTTTGGTCTGAATTTAGTTTGATAAGATCAGTAAATGACAAATTTGCGCCATATCTAAAGAACAGAAAAGGAAGCACGGAAGTGCACTACGATAAGGTCATTTTTTTAACTAAAACTAACATCGGAAGTACTAAACTGTGCCTTTTATAAATCATTATCTTTGTAGAACCTTATGCTCCCAGTCTCAAGACCATTATCGGCACGCATCGATTAGGCAGTGTGACAGCCTTCAAACCATTTCCTTCATTCGGTCCCAACAGAAAGCACAACCAAAGGGGAAGCCCAGTACACATCTGACACAGATGCTTAGGCCTACTGCACGTATCATAGCTCAAGAAGTGCTGCCAGGCACGTAGACCCAAACACTATGAGACATCGTTACCAAGAATTACGGATCTCAAACAGGAAACGTATGGCCCATCACAAAGACACTACTCACTCCAACTCGTCAGATCAACCTCTATGAACCTCCCATGTCCCTCAATGAACGTCACTTACTCTTCTTCTAAACCTCCTAGTGAATACCAGTGTGTACTGATATTACTTGCCTATGCGGTTGCGCAGTTAAAGCACTGCACTAACAAGCCCGAAGGTCGCGGGTTCGATTCCCGATGGGGCCATCGGTATTTTTCATTGATGCACTATGGCGCTGAGGTCGATTCTGCCTGTAACTGAAATTAGTAGCAGGGATGCTTGCTGGGGGGTAAAGGCGGCCAGTGCGTAGGGCTGACAACCTTGCCACCTTCGTGTGCCGACTGTCCGGAAATTCTGGAAGCCTCAACTTCCTGGAGCCCAAGGGGCCTGTCCAGCTTTACCTTTACCTATTACTAAATTTATTTATTTGTCGTTCATGTCACAATATTACGGTGTCGACTAATAAAACGGTTAATGTATAACATGGAAAGATTCGGTTGCTGCCTACTTCGAGTACTATCCGCGCATTTAGCTGTAGGAATGAGGACACAGCGAGCATTGTCAAGACAGGCAAGCAAGCTCTCAGCACACATTTGGAAACGAAACCTACTGAACAAGAAGCAGGAGTGCCAACCACTGGATCGCGACGTTCGATTCACTGTTATAAAAAAGAAATTACATAATCTCCCACCCTGAAAATGGAGGCCGCAAGTTTCTTCGAAATGCTGATACCCATATTCCATACTAAAAAGCGTCACATCCCAGAAGACCGTACACTTAATATTTGTCAAATTTATACTATTGTCAAATATAATATTAATCCACACGCTTGGCTCGTTTCGTGTGCTACGAAAGTGCGTTGACATTCACGTAAGGAAACCAGTCACCATATCTAACATTCAGTATTACTGCTCCGATGTGTAGCCACGTTTTTAGCACTGTCTACAACAAACGCTTTCTATGTGGCCGTTTTGAAGCAAAGAAACTGCAGTGCCGCATACATCGGGCTATGGACACGGGCTGGACGACCAGAGATCATAAGTCTGAGTCCAATCGGGAGGGGGGGGGGGGGAGATTTTGCTCTTCTCCACCGCTTCCACACCGACTCTGGTATCCACCCGGCATTGCTCCGAAAGCAAAGAGAGATTGCTGTGGAGCACAGCACGTGCCTCCCAATACAACCGAGGGTTAAGAATGGGTGGGGCTGTGCATGGACTCTTCCATACGTCTTCACAGCGCTGTGCCTCCTGTTACTTATACTCGCACTGACAAATAAGTTACGGATATGACCTGTGTGGAACCCAATTATCAGAGCGATATCTGGTTTCTACACTACGCAAGACTTCTCGGAATTCCCCCCAGTTATGTCAAAGCCCGCTAAAAGACCTGCAATTAGAATATACGCCTACTCTCTGCCAAATAACACTCCCGAGTTCGGATAGCTTAGCCACTACAACTTCTACGCTACCGACTGGACAACTGAGGAAAATTCCCGGCAAGGGCAATAGACTTTCCTCTTCTTCAAATGCTCCAGACCGACTCTGGGGCCTGCCCACCCTCTTACCCAATGTGCACCGTGGGCTCAGTCCCAGGAGTTGAAGCGGCCACAACGGGAACCTGACCACTCACTTCTATCCAGTGCAGAAGTTACGAATGAGTGGAGCTATATTTCTGCTCCCCCCCCCCCCCCCAATGCCTTTATGGCGCGCACAAAGACAACTTTACGTTTACACTTTTATTGGTTAACACTTCAGCATCACTACTACAACACTACTTCATGCACTACTGCAACTTCCGTTCTTTTTAATTAATTTACGCCACAATTTAATGAAAGGTCTTAGATAGTTTGGGAACACCTCACGAAGTAGATCTCCGCAAGGAAAACAAGTACCAAAAATTACAGATATCCATAAAACCCAGATACTGTAATGCATATTCGCATTAATCTTAACCAACTGAAGAAAATCACTCGTGAAATACCAATATGTACTAACACATGAAGACCATCCAAGGCACCGCGCCTAAACAAACACAATTCTCATTCCCAACCACAGGTTCTACGCGCCCATACTTGCTAAATTACCGCAAATCTGCTTCACTCTCCGATTTATTACGTCGCTGGTGTTATACGTGTGTCAGCTGGGCGCAGGGCCCATCTCTTGACATATGCAGTGTACATAAATATAAAAGCCACAGGGAGCTACGAGTGTTAATAAAAACTGAAGGTTTTACGGGAGGAACTTGCTATAAAGCTCTGTCTGTGGTGAGGATTTGTTCCACTAAGCTTTGTGCAAAAGTTTACAAAACCAGTAACTCTACAAATCGTTTACCGCTGTAGTTGGCAGACCACAAATTGAAATCTCATGTGCCAAGGCACTCTAATTCGCCCACATGAGTTTTCAAGCGCAACACAAAATTTCCTGATAGATTTTAATCAATCGTCACCCCGCTTCTCTTATCCAAATCAGACTGCGAGTTATAAAAGTCAGTGATTCAATCACGGGCATTAATGTCATGGACACTAACTGACCAGTCTTCGCGAGTGTATGTATGATCATTCAGCCGTGGAAAGATATCTCAACATCGCCAATTTCTAATTCAGTGTCACTGATAAAACATGTCTACTGCGCGAAATTGTAAAATTAAAGTAACATCAGTACTGTTCAACACACGGTCCTGGAATTTTGAGCAAAACTAACCCTTCACAAACTATGTAGATTTTACTGAGTCAACTTTTTACTAAAACTTTAAAAATGCAAATGATGAACTCCGAGACGCAGTACACAGACTTCACCACCGTGCTCTTTACTCTGAAAATGCCATACAGTTTAAGGGTACACGCGTAAACATAATTTAATTTGAGCCCGTAAGCATAGTACAGCCTTCCCTAACTAAATTCATAAACACTGAACAGCGTTACGTGAAGGCATCCTATAGCGGATGTTACCTAAATGGGGCACTAAATGTGGACAGTACGGAAATGTATCATTTACACCCCTAGGTAAAGTATGACCTTCAAGGCGCCGATTTTCACACAATTCATACTGGCAATAATTTTTGTGGCAATCTTCTGTACCGATTTTTTTTCAAGCCAGACTAAGATATAAAAAGTCACGGCAAAATTTAATGTACATCCATAAGCAAAGTATGGCTTAAAATGCATCGCTTTCGCGAAACTCATGCATACTTAAAAGCATTAAGTGTAGATTTTCCGTAACGAATTTCATCCATATCGGCTAAGAAATAAAAAAGTACGGATACAAATTCACTTACGTCCTTGAATATAGTACGGCCATCAGTAGGCCGATTTTAAAAAATCTCACGACTGCCCGACAATTTTTGTGAAGAACTCCCACTCCGACTTTCATAACAACCCGATGAATGGTTTGATCGTTGACACCAGGTCACAAACGGGCGGATGGACGGACGTACTCTCCGCATATGACGTTATTTTTTTACTTCGTTATGAACGCCCAAAAATTAACTAATGTGCAGCTGTTCAGAATAGTACAGCTTAAGGAGAAATGTGTATGGTCATGAAGACAAATACAAAGCACGTAAAAACACATCTTAATATCCCATCGGTATGATGTGTGACTAAACCTTTATTTAAAATGTGAAACTTATTAGCATGTGAACAAAGCTCTTTATAGTTTCAACAGCTGATCATATAAAATAAGGTTATTTTATAGAAATAAATTACAAATTATGGTGATAGTCGTCACTATTCAAAGTTCCAACTATAACTGGTATTTCCGACCGTCGACGGGAAAAATATCACAAAAACCCTTAGCCAGGATACAATTACAGAACATTCTGTTACATAAACTGTTCGACAAGGGGTGACAAGGAATGCTATTCTCTCCGGGTACCAATAATTGAGTTCAGTCCAGAGTTACCGCAGCCTGTTCCAACGTGGCAAATGGAAGTCAGTTTTTCATGTCCTAATAGGCCAACATGTGGTGGTACAAAACAGGAACTAAAGAAGCTGTCTTTATGTAGTTTGTCGGTATTGTCTGCTGTTTCCTTTTCAACTGTCTGAGAATCGATAGAGACTTTTTGGTAACTGAGAACTGACAGAGCTTCCGATGAGCAAAAGAAAAATGTGTAATTTGGAAGTCGATATAGCTGGATGTTTTCTGGCTGGGTTTATTGAAACTATTTCTGCGTTAAATGAAGAGCATCCCTTACGATTAGTTCTAACAAGTTCAGTCTCCTTGCCATTACCATTAATGAAGAGCCCACTACCAAAATCATCATTATGACTTCCAAATCATCTATGTAAATTTTTATTGGCTTTGTACCATATTCGTTTGTTGCCTTTAGGCAAGGAATTTTAGTCATGTTCTATTCACAAATTTTATTTTTCTTTTATCAACAAGAAGTTTACCTGAACATTAATAAGTTTTTTTTTATCTCGTAAGGATTTTAGTATTGATTATATGACATTTTACCTGCATTATTGTAAATTTTCCTCCTGTGCCTTACTCACAGTTTACAGACTTGCAAGGAGGCTGTTTTGAAACACCTAGGCCTAGATGAGAGAATAATACTAAACTGGATCTTAAAGAAACAGCGTAAGAGTGGAATGGATTAATCTGGCTCAGGGCAGAGGTGGCTGGCTCTTGTGAAAACTGTCATGAACTCTCGTGTTCCGTCAAACGCAAAAACTTCTTGACTAACACAGGAACTCTTAGCTTCTCAACTGCAACTCTGCTACGTGAGATTTGTTTGTTTGTTTGTTTGTTATAACCGCTAGATCTATTTACTTTATCATAAAATAGGCAAAAGGTTATCCCACGCCATGAAGGCGAAGAGAAGCTTGAAACAGATGCTTCATGCCTTCTTAACTTCACTTAGACAGCAGGTGAACTGTCAGCTTGCCAATTTTCCGTTTACTTTTCGAGCAAGCAAAGGAGAAGAGAACGGATGGACCCCACAACCGACATTAACACACCTGCGACCAAAAGCATGCCTGTTACCGTGGCAAATAAACGTCTGTTTGTTGAGCTTCGGATATGAAACTGCAAATCATATTTACTCTGCCTCTGGAATTCATACACTGGGTTCCTGCTCAGCGGGTCAGACGCCGAAAATGACCATGCGTGTTTGCACCGCTTGTTAAGAGTTCACCGTTCCACTGTTTTAAAGCCTGGTTGCTGTAGTAATTCGTCTAACACACTGCTTCTGTTCAGTGTTCAAATACAAGATGGCTGAGAGCCGCTTTGTGAAAGTCAAAGTCTCTTTAGTCAGCTGGTCATATACGCTTTCGTACCTCAGTCTTCTCCATGAACCGGCAAACTACAATACGTAACGCAATACCCCACAACACTTATTATTATCATTCCTTACTTCACAGCACTTTAGCTGGTTATCAAAAGAGTACAAGTCTCGCTGAACAAGCACATCTTATTCACTGTTTTGCCAACAACTTTCTAACTAAACGGCATGTATCAAGTACGACTGCTTTCTGCATTGGGCTATATAGAGCATGGCAAATATTAAGCAGTTTTAAACTTTCGTGTAATTTGTTAAGACAGACCAACAAATACGCACACTGTTTACAATTATACATTTGTACCAGTGTCACTCCTACATGTTTCGGTGGTCAAGCCATCATTATCAGGGGGCACCAAAGGTCACAGGACCCGTTCTGCATCTAAAGTCATAAAACATTTCATTTAAGAAACAAATCAGTGCCCCAGTCTGTGACATTGATACACATATATAACTGTAAACAGTGTGAATATTTGTTGGTCTATCTTAACAGTGTAAAAATATGGACGGTATACAACATATACGATTTTTGTGTAATTTGTTTGGAATAACGCCAGTTGTGGACAGTACTACTGGTATTATATAGGCCGTTTTCAGTTTCCATGTTCTCATAAGCTCTTCTTTCAAGTTGTTTGTTGTTGTCGTCGTCGTCGTCGTTACGGTTATTTTGCTATTTTCATTTTACTAGTGACGTTCGCGTGAGCAGCACACTCACTTGGTTTTCGTGGCGAAATGTCGGTTGTTGACCGACGACTTTGGCTGACGCCTTACAGTTCACACCCTGGCGGCACCTCGCATCAGGGTACGTGGGCTTCCTTCCACATTTTTTCCAAATCATCATTCTCTAATAGCTCACCATTTGACGACACAGGTCTATAGACTCAACTAGTACGAGTGTCGACACGCAAACTACAAATAGCATCAACAGGTTTGTATTTGTTGTTTATTTTACGACGCCGTATCTGAGAACATGTCTCCCGACGCACTCTGTAACTCTATAGCGGGAGTCACGTTCCAACCACGAGCTTGTCAGATAGTCCTTAGTACGAGTGAATTGAAATGCCCACTCTATGACGTTCAAGGTACGGTAAGGCCATGAACAGAAACATTTAAATACCGGCAGAAATATTTCCCTCATCGCGAGCGGATTCGCAGTGGGATTTGGACCCGCAGCGTTGAATCGCAGACTGGTGGATTAATGAAGAATCACAATGGATTTGTAAGGAGGTTCCAAGTGTGTGTGTGTGTGTGTGTGTGTGAGCGCGCGCGCGTCCGTGTGTGCGTGCGTGCGCGTGTCCGTGCGTGTGTGTGTATTATTCTTTACCCGATTTTGTTTCGAAACACACAGTACAATATTCTTAACACTTTAAAGAGTAAAAAAGTGAAAGCACTTGCAGTGTTGTATCCAGTGCTCCCCGATTTCCGAAAGAACACTGCTTTGTGGAAGGTTCCCCTTGTCCTTCTGGTAGCAGCAACATGTAGACGAAGATGAGTATGAAACACAGGTGGAATGATATTGACAGGGGAAAACCGAAGTATTCGGGGGGGGGGGGGAAACCTGTCCCAGTGCCCGTTCACCCACCATAAATCACACACAGACTGACCTGGGATCAAACCCGGGCTTCGGCGGTGACAGACCAGCCACTAACCGCCTGAGCCAGTTACCCCGAATTACGTTTAAAATATTCAGCCCGTACCGCGCAGTAAACACTTCCTCCACGCAGGTATCTCAAACCATGCGACGGCTGCTCCTTCCACATCCCTCGGGACCCACCAGACAGTAACCTCTCCAATCTGACACCACAGGCTTATAATTTATGCAGTTGAGAGAGTATCGGTAAATAGAGAAAAAATGATGTAAGAGAAAGACTGCTCTTACAGTTACATTTGCTAGTCTAGACCAACAGGAAAGAACAAACACAGTCGTCCTATTTGTGGAAGTTTCTATTTGCGGGTTCAGATCTACACGTCAGAACAAGTACAGGCACCGCATTGTGCGTCATCCGCGTATATCCTGAGCGTAAGAACATATATAGCCAGGGACTTCCCCGCAAAGAATGCGGAAACAATGCATTTATTGTGCATTTCCAGCGGCGTTTGGAATTCACACACACGATTTTCAGTTTAGCGTATGACGATCAGCAATTGCCTGTCTCGGTAAGACACACGGACGTGATGTACGTGCGTGCTCCAGGGACATTCAGTCGCACGCACGTATTTACAGCAGAATCTCGATAGTTCGGGAAGAACGACACCGAGGTTGCATCGAATTACCGACGAACTCGAACTACGAGGATTACGAAAATTCAGAACATTATGATCACGTATATATGATATAGGCCTACACATGTTATTAATATGTACAAAACATGGTGTCAAAACATAACTATATACAAGAGTACAGCACTATAGTAATCATGATAATAACAACATACACTACTAATTTACACTGTAAAGAAATCGAAACTTTCCCTCTCATTTTACGACCCAAGAAGTCTTTAAGGCTAGTCTGCCTTATATAGTGTTGGACATTAGCACAGATTTTCGCATCTTCGCCATATTTTTAATTACTGATGTCTAACCAACTTTCATACAAATTGTGTAGGTATGTTTATGGTCTATCACCATATCAGGATTCACCAACCTATTTCCAAGATTCCTAACATTTACGTTCATAAAGTTCCATATGTTCCCAATATGTATTACTACACAGCGCGTCAGAATAATACAGGATCCTTATTTTACCTTAAAAATATCGTTTGTCACTTTCGCCGCTACTCTGCCGCTCGCGTGGCGTTAGGGTGAGCGGGCTACGTTAATGCGGTAAAGATGCCGACACCAAGTGGCAGTCCCCAATTGTCACATAAAATTACGATCCTGCATATTCAGTGTAGCTTTACAAGTTCGCACGTTCGCCATGTTATTATTACTAGGGCAAAGTATAAAGGTAAACTAGTCCTGTACTTAATTAAATACCATGGCATAAAGACTTATAGATTGGAAGTACAGTTACAAGAATTCTTAACCTTGGTACTAAATGGAGGCAAGTCGTCCAACTTTACGCACCGGCCACATAACGCTACAGTCCCCGGCAGTGATCAGATAGGAGGCTGGGTGGGCCCCAGCCGGTATGGACGCTGTGGGAAAAGAAAAATGGTTTGCCTATACTGGAATCAAACCCTGTTTTCTCGATTGTGCTGCTGATATTCTAGTCACGATGGTAGAAAATTTGTAGCATGGCGCTGGAACGGCCTCTGATGTCACAAAGTTCATAATAAGTTTCGTGGAACCGATTCGAAAATTGAAATCGAAAAACAAACAAACAACAAGATGAGCAAGTGAGCCTGTTTTCTTTCCTTAAGGAAGGAAAATAGACTAAACACGTGCCACATGAATGCCAGGCGGACATCATGAAAAGCTTCCTGATCGCCGAACATCGTCATCCAGTGGCCAGCATTCCTCCTGCTTGTCTCGGAGACGCCGCATTCGATTCGGCCCACACACCGGAAATCAAATTAAGGACGTTTGTATTTCTTCGAAGTTCCACCCACAAAATGCTGGGTCAGTGAGTTAAGATAGAACACGACTATTACATCTTGGATAATACAACACTACCATTTACACTACACAGTACTGTTTAGTAACTGTCAAGCAGCTGTTACATTGGCAACCTTCTGGGCACAAGGACCAAATCACGAGAAAAAATATCTCCGGGCCATATTATAAATCATGCCTATTGTCTGTAGTTATGTACCAGTAATGATACTACTCTATCATCAATAGTGCCAATATTGGGGCGGTCATAATTATTTGAAAGTAATCTTCAAAATGTTGAATTAAAAGTAAAAGGTTTGAAACTAACCCTACCTAATAAGTCGTTACTTGTGTCTGCAGTCACCGACCTTTCCCATTCGGTCGCCGACTGTGACTGAGAAAAGAACAAGAATGAAGGTGGCAGAGACTTTCCACGACAGCAACACTTCGAGAGACACGCTGTGTTGTCAAGTGCCTACACTCAGTTACCACTTCACTTTCCGGCCCCTAAGCCTATACCCAACGAAGCCAAGTAGCGCGATAGTTACTTTCACGTGAGAGGGAACTTCTGTTTGTATTTTGGTATCAAAATATCTTGCACTGTCAATAACACAACGTATGTTCAAATAATGTTCTTGTATGAATGAGGATAAAATAATTATTCATCGAATTTCATATCTTTATGTTTCGTGATTCTGAAATTATATTGCTGGCTGCAACGCACGTGAAGAAGGGCGGCATGCAACCGCGGGCCGCATTTTGCTAATCGCTGTTTAATAATACGAGAATCCGTTACGGTTAAAGGCTACAACACTTACCCGAAACATTTATCGAAATATATCTTTAAAAATTTATTTAGTTTCATATAATGTAGCATCTCACATTGTTCATTGCGAGCGGAATTAACACGTTCCATGTGTTTTTATTAAGGAATATGGTTTCAGTTGTGGTTGAGTGAAACTAGGTAAGTTTGTAAGGTAGGATCAAACAACAGAGAAAAGGAAGAATGATGGTATAATAACGGAAAAACAAGTGATAATGGGTGAACCAATAGGTCGATAGGTAAGGAGGTAAGTAGGTAGGTAGGTAGACATGAATTGATGGACAGACAGAAGGATGGACAGATTGGCGGATGGATGGGTGGATGGATTTAGGGAGACAGGGAAGTGATAAATAATAAGCATTGTGACTTAGTTTAATGCTATAATAATAACGCAATTACCAACAGTCAGACGGCTATTGACTTTCCTCATATCATTATTTTACATTTTTTATCATTCAATTATTTTCCCCTTCCGAATGTAGGCATGACGCACATGTATTCAGGTCCCAATCCATTACTCCGCGTTCACATAGTCGGGAGTAATGCAATCTGATACATAAAGCATATCCTTGTAGCGCCCACGTGTAAAATATAGATTTCCATCAGTGATCCCCGCCCCCTCCACCAATCGTTCTTCTCCGTTGATCTAACATCGCTGTGTCAACTGCCTCAGTTGTGCAAAGTCGAATAACAAACGGCATGGCCGTTATGAATTGTGATGCGCAGACAGGGAGGAAGCACTCGTGTTCTGCTTTATGATAATAGCACGGCAGCAGCAACACAAGACTGAGTAAAACTGCCAAAATCATAAAACAATGGCATACATAACTCCGGGGTAGTGGATTCCGAAGTCTGAATACCGCGAACACCCAAGGCGCTTACAGGACATTATTCGAAGCCCGTTTCACCTGGCGCCCAATTTTAAAGCTACCAGAATTCGAGACTTTACCTGAGCTTCAGCTTAACTTATTGCAAACCAAAATTAATCGACTTTACGTACGAATAGTTAGTTCGTACCTCACAGACAACACAGTTTACGTCCATTAAAAAGATAAATCCGTGAATGCTATATAGGGAAGTATGAACTGGTTATTGTAAGAATCATATCTAAATACACTGCGAACAAAATGCGGAGTTTTTAGAGTTAGATCAGGCGGTACCTAACCACCACGCGTTAAAGGGTTATCAAATTTCAATCTCCTTCTCGTTGTCCAAATGACACATCAATACAAAAATTTATCATAAAATTTCCGCACGCTTTTCTTATCCTACCCGAGCTTACAAATCCTGTATAACGGAACCTTGTAGATTACATTTTATGTTAAAATGAAGGCCCAAGCTTTATAGAACTAGAAGACCTCAGCTTAAGGTATATAAATAAAAATTACATCACCAAGAATTATCGTGAAGCACTACACTCGCATGTCATAAAGGTGTTAGGTACCAGCTGTATTTTTTCCTTGTATTTTTGTATTTCCTTTGATTTTCCTTTGTATTTTTTTTTCCCCAGTTTGCGATACAACGAGTGGTTTTACAAGACATCGCCTCTATTTCGTAAAAACGGGAGACAACCCACTGTATACCAAACAAGGAATTAGCCCCTTGTTACAAAACAGGGGCGACATCATATTACTTTATATGACACGGCAAACAGTCGTCACAAACCCGAGAATGAGTTTTCGAACACATTTCGACATCACAGATCCTCGATCTTGAAACCCGGATCCACTACGTGGGCGACAGAATACATGTTGCACGTGGTACAGTACATGTATGCGGTTAGAGGACTCTGTTGTTGCTGTATTGTTTACTGTCAAGGGCACCATCCAGGAAAGAAGTAATCAAGATGTGCAGTTCTTTTCAGGAAAGTTAAGTACTGATTCTAGGAATTGTGAAACACAGAGGTCTCAAAAGTCATCATCATCAAGTCAATTTTGTGTCATCATGCATGGTCCCCCTGCATCCTAATTTGGGATGACCAAAGTGTCCCTGTTTCTCTGGGTGTACAATTAATAATTCTTCTAACTGCACCTTTATGACGTGGCCCCATGCTTTCTACATAGCATGTCCAGTTATTTGTATTATTCATAATTTCATTATTTAAACTAAATATGCTATTCCCTTTCTAGTGACAAGAGCTAAAAATACAAAAATGTAATTAAATAAGAGTCGTTTTCTCTGCTACAAGTACTGTTGAATGTGAGTAGTTAAACGTACACATGCTGCCAGTACTATCACATAGGAGTAATGTTAAAACTGGTCGTCGGTTTCCAAATGTGATAATAATATTTTAAACAAGCCCAAGACACTGGTATACCCTAAATCATAGTCCAAATCTGGAGAAATATTATGCAGAACAGAATGAAAATAGTAACCAAAGCCCTCTCAGATATGGTGCCACGCCGAATGGTAAACAGTTACCAACTCTATTTTCAGGGCCATTGATAACTGGAATTGGCATTTATAAATTTCACAAGATGCATCTGATAAGTCACGGAAGACAAATAGAATTTTATAAATTTTACTGTATCATACATGTCTACAAAACTGTGCAAGTGAATTGTTTACTGGTTACAGACTGCCTAAAACATATGTACAGAAGAAAAATTGTCAAACCGCAAGAAGAAAACGGAAAATATGTTCGTTCTAAGAAACTACCTTTCGTACAAGGTGCTCCAACTTTGTTCTCACGAATATTCTACCTACGAGATGTCCCAAAATAGAAGAGAAAAAATAAAAGCAAGATAACCGTCTTCTGGGATATGGTACCTTGTAGAGTCGTAAATGTGCATCGACATTTCAGAGAAGTCCTCTGCGTCCATCAGGATATTCACGCTATTCTGGAACGTCGGCACATATTTTCCGCACTACAAGGATCCGTAAAAATAAAGGCGGTTGTCTTCAAATCATCGCCGTCAGAAATTCTAACCTCAAGCCTTACTCTGTCGAAATTCTGTGACATGTCTAACTTATAAAAAATATCTCGTACATAATTTGTAGGTATATTCACTACCCAGCCGCATGCCAAAGGTCCTGTTCCAAGACACAGTCAAAGACTATTGAATATTATACTCGCACGTTTATATTTAACAAAATTATGCGTCATGTAAATCTCATGAAAAAATCAGTAGTTGCATAAGAATGTGACATAACAGGAAGATTCGTCATCGGAATATCACGCCACACGGCAACAAATCGCATGTATATTCCGCCATATTACATAAATATTATCAAGTAGAAGACAGTAAAGAAAAGTGTTATAGCTGTGTTTGTATTTTACCGCAGTTACCTCTCATACAAATCGCATCTATCTGGTTCCATATCATATGTAGGCAATATTTACATCAGCTGTATTTCGCATACTTATATCGTTAACAGCGACGTATAATCATAAACGTGTACAGGTCTTCATTTTTGAAGTGTCCGTTACGTTATCCAGTTTTAACGAAACTTTAATTGGGTGTGAAGATTGCACATAGTAACAGAAAATCCCGAGCATAAAACTGCACAAAACTCCATCCAGTGGGAGCTGAGTTTTTCCATCAGGACAGAAGGACAGGCATAACGACGCACTTAGTCGCTTTTCGAAAATTTTATCAACTGTAATAAAATGCTGCCTACATCCTTCTTGCCAGTCATTGCTACCATACCACATGAGTGTGTCGGCATATGTAGTCAATTCTTTTATCGCCACCTTAGCAAAGGGCAGAGCATTCACATACACAGCAGAATAAACAGACCTACGGACACACCATGCGTTTTGGAATGTGGCGTAATTTTCACAAGTATTTTCCCACAATGAAGAAAATTAGTGAACATTAATAGAATCGAAGAAAAAGTTTATTCAAACACGCATTTTCATTCAGTTCTGTACTTCTCTGACGATTGTCATCGCATTAGGAAGCATTCTTCTTTCTTGGGACGACTGTCATCACATTAGGAAGCATTCTCCTTTCTTGGGACTTTGTCCGTCGTCTATTATATACTTACATCACTAATTATTACATAATTAAGCCCAGTGTTTGGGGGCGGCTCTATGAAAGTGGTAGAGCAAAATCGCAAAGTTATGGCACTCCGATGCGCGGGCAGCCTATCGTACGAGAGCAGTGTCTGTGATAGAGCGGGCAGATGAGGCGAGGAGAATGTGAGAGAAGCGTGTCACCTTGCTTTCTAAAAACATAGTTTTGTGTTCTTACGTTCCCATATAATTTCTTCAGTCGGAGTCGGACGGTAACGGAAGTATTCCACAACAATCTGCAAGGTTTCCTATATTTCCCTATTTTAGACAGGGCCACAATGTAGTATCAGTATTCTAAGAAGGGTAATGTTTTTGTTCGACTAATAGCTGACAACACGCAACGCTCTCCACTCTGCAACGACTTCTAACCAACTAACGCGACATCCCTCTAGTGCCACATGCGGACGGTACCAAGTGGACAGACTAAAATCGGTCGTTTGTGCAGTGCCATAACATTCCGTCCAGGCTCTACATCAGCAGGTTTTTACACGAGGACGCAAGCAGAGCCGACTTCCTAAAAGTAGTTTTTTAAATAAAAAATAGAGGACGGATAAAGTCTGTGGAAGGATAAGTGCTTCTGAACGCACTTTCATACGTCTCCTTCTGGGTTTCTGCATAATAGAGCAACACGTTGGCTTCTTATAGACGCCTTACTGCATGCCAAGATGGATGCGGAGCGATAATAAAGGTCACACCGTAGAAGATGAATGGAAACTGACACTGACAGGAGTAAAGGTGAAGCGAGAGTATACAGTCTGCTGGGACTGAGGAACCCCTCGCGTAATGCAAAAATTTTAATGCACAGTCTTACTCTTCTAAGCATCTTCAATACCTTCCTTAACGAAACGCCTACAGTAACGGACGCTAAACGCAAACTGGTTTCTGCAGATCCGCGAAATTAATCGGACACAAATCGGCCCCCGACTCACCTAGAACTGTTGCCTGAAGATAAATCTCCAAATCTTCCTTATTTAGTCGCACGATGTTGTCATTTTGATGGGTACATTATTATACAAATAAAAATACATTGCTGCTCTTGATGACAGAATACTAAAAATGGATTACCTTCCATTGGCATGACGTTCACGTCAATTTTCACGAAGGGGAGGAAAATTAATGTCCGGATTTAGCCTTTTGATCAAAGGACCGGTAACGCACCTCTGCTTCATTGTTATCTCCATGGAGTAGAGTCATTCGTCAGACATAAATACAAATAACAGGCTAAAAGTCTAATTTAATTTTCTACTATGCATAGAGTATCTAGTGCAAGAACAGATTTTTTTCCGTTTAGCTCTTCCAGGACGCTTCCAGCAGCGGCGCAGAGAAGTGCCGATTTTAGTGTAAAAAATTAAGGGAAAGCTGAAATTAGATACCCTTAGATATACACCAGTATCTTAACTAAATTCAGTCTCATAAAATGCTTCAATGAATAAAATCCAACTTAAATGGAAGAAGACAGTCCTTTGAAAAGCAAATAATAGAGATAAATTTTGGTTCTATGCTCCCCGATATGACAAAAAGCATTGCCTTGTTCGAAGCCTCCCAGGCTTTGTCCGCTTGTCCTTCTGATAAGAATGGTATTAATATGAAGATGGGTCTGGATCAGTGGAGGAATGATACCAGCAGGCACAGTCAGAAGTGCTCGAGAAAATGTCTGCCCTAGTGCCACTCTGTCCAGCAGAAACTTCACATGCATTTGCCTGGGACAGAACCCAGAACTCTGAGTGGATGGACAGGCGCGTTAGCATCGATGGCTATACGCGGAAATCTTTGAGGTGACCGTCCGGCTACTAACCGCCTGAGCCATTGCATGGATTTAAGACTAAAATTAATCTACTGTATACAAACGTTGTATAGCCCCAGAGTCAGTTCGCAACCACGTTTCAGTGTACATTTTACTGACCGGTTAACTACTTTTGGGAAACTTCGTATATATATATATATGTATGTATATATATATATATATTCAGTTCCTATTTAACGGAGAACAAAGTGGGCTTACATTAAAAAGACCAATCGAAATAGTGTGTATGGCGAAATAACGGTCGTTTGTTTTAGGAATCATAAGGGACACATAAACACACTGTGTGGGCAAAGTGTAGACTTTCTGGTGTTAAACCTGGCAGTATATACTGAATAGTAAATATCAGGCTTCAGAGCAGGTGTTTTTAACCTAATTCAGCTAGGAAGTAAATTAAATTTTGGAAAAGGCTTCGCGACCCGCAGTTCAATATTAAACAAAAATATTTTGTTTTAATTACTTTACTGCTACCTACAAAATAATTACATTATCGTTACCAAATTGCTCTTAGCAAATTGGCACTTTTACAAAATAATAATATTAGCATAAATTAATAATTAGTTTATTTGTTGGTAATACACAAGAGCTTTGCAAAACCACAGACATTAGAACAGTAGCACAAAACTAGTACAGTTATCAGTATATTAATGTGACCCTCACTTTTGCAAAAGCTTTGAAATTTTTTTTTCGAATCGTGCTTGTGTATTTGAAAGGCTGCATCCTAAGTCATGCTGCGTCTGCAGGAGTCTTCAGAGCTTAGTTCCTGTGATGGGAAGTGCCAAAAATCTGCTTCACACAAGCAAGTCATACAAAATGGTGGTAAAACCCTTTACAGCTTCGTTTCCCCGAATTGGTGTTTACTTTTACTCTTTGGCCCAGAACGCTCTCAGCGACTCTGTTGCAGTGTCTCGTCCTTTTGCAACTCGACAAGCCGCCGTTGAAAGCTAGCAATGATTGAAATGTAATCAGGCAAATATTGTCGATGGAAATGTAAACCTTCCATCTTCGAGAGACAGGTTTGGTGGCAGGAAAGGCGCAATATTGTTTTCTCCGATTCTTCGCTTCTGTAATTTTAGATTTCCTTTCAAAGCTGTAGCCTCGTCTGTTATCCTAACCAGTCATCACGGCCTGGCAGTGAGATAATCACCCCACTGATTTCGGCATATATATATATATATATATATATATATATATATATATATATATATGAAAGACAGGGTTGTTGTACCATCCTCTTTCAACCCCAGAACCCTGCAGCCAGTGGATGCTTTCTTTTTCTGGCAAAGTTTTCGACTTACTGGTTAACGCCGCACCTTCTTGAAGGATGTTTCTTCGTGGCGACCACCTGACCTCAATCACATGTGCGCAATCCAAACCAGTACCTGAAGACATCTAACTGATAATCATGTTGTTCAACGTCACGATTTTATAAAATTACGAAACTGAATGATTTCTTTCATCACAGTATCCAACTCCTCCGGAAGCTTCCTGGAAGAAAGATTCTCCCTATGGAGGAGGCAATGAAAATCTTTCATCTGCGGATTAACTTCTTCGTTCTCGTGCACAGGCCTTTGCGTGCTCCAGATGTTGTTGCTGCACCATCAGTGCACAAACTGAAACGCTTACTTCAGGTTTTACCTCATCCTTTGCAAAAGAAGTCCACTTCTTCCCCTGTTGTAGTGGCCGGCAAAAGCAGAACCTCTTTTTCAATATCTGTTAGCTGTGGACAGCGGCTATATGAAATGAACTGTGCATCATTCATCGTACCAACTATCGAATCAGCATACTTTCGTAACACCTCGTGCCACAAAATATGCTTTGAAGGAGAATATTTCAGTTTATTAAACAGGATTATGTTGGCTCACCCTACACGGCAGTTGAACCATTTTTGCGTCAGGATTCGCAGGTCAATAACGCCTGTTTTAATGGTTAAGATCGCAACAGATGGTACATTCTCCCGTTCTGATTCCCAAAAATAATTAAAATCTTCTGCAGTAGACGATTTTATCCAAACATATTTTTTAGTTACAACATGTTCCTATATTAATTTCAGACCGTCCCTCAGTCTGTTTAACTTAATAAACGTTTCAAATGAGAGTGCTTGTATTTCTCTGGTTACACACTGTTGTTACGCTAGGAGTGGACTGCTAATCTGCACTAAGAGGCACACGCAGCTGCATGCTCTGCGTGATATTGGGTTATGCTAATTTAGCGAAGAACAATTTCAGCAGATGTACGTTGTGCTAACAACTCGCCTCGCGTCGTGGCTTCCCAGTTTCTACTCTGGCATTGTACTTCTTGCTGCAACTGACGCCCGTAACGCAGACACAGACTGAATTATACGTACAATGGTCAGCAAATATGAAATTTTCATTGCCATGGTAGTGTGACATCAAGAAATATTAGTGAACAAGCGTCTCCGGCCAAAAACTTCGACTTCGTTATGTAACTCATGATATTCCCATAAAAAATCCACTACACTAAACAATGAAAGCCAGTATTTATGCGTTTTGTATAATTCTTACAATAAACAACGATTATTTCTCTTAACAACAGTCACCGATTATTCTTTCTAATGGAAGTACTCTGTGTTATCTGTAAAGTATGAACTGAAACTTTATACAAACTACAGGCTAATTTTAGTCCTCAAACGGCCAATAGTTAGGTCAGTCGGAACAGCTTACTTAATAATGTGACAATACAAACTCGATGCCCGCGGCTCGATCGGCGGCGTGGGCAGGACCTCCTTTTCGGTACTAAGTCTGGACAAATTGTGGCATTCACACATTCTCCTATCCGACAGCTACCGTACCACATTTCCTCACGGATCAAGGAAAGCGGAGCGCAAAGCTGAGCACTTCCGTCCGGTGCCGATGGTAAGAATCAGTGAAGCTATGCCGCCACTCTCCCTTTGTACATATGTAGTCCGTTGAGGGGCGCGACGCCATAATATTCACGCGCTAATTCCACGGCCATTCTTATGCGTCTTTTGCTTATTCTTAGATCAAATAAAGCGTTAATTTAATCTATTTGAGTGCTGCCATTTTGTTGTGCAACGCTGTATAATATTATCGATGTTCAACTATTTTGGCAGCCCCATATCGTACCTTACTAAGACGCCCTGGCAGGCGTACATTCCACGCATACCCCACTAACGTACAGTTCAGGCCCGGACCGCGAAGAGTTCACGCCTCCAAAAACAAGGCAGTACACAGTCAACAGCACATTCTCACTGAACTGTAAGGTGCGACCCTAGTGTAACGGTAACGAAAAAGTTCTCCCTGAAGATGACCCAGCAGGGTCGAAACATGTAGGAGTGTGTTACGATTGATGATAAAACTCTCTTTGTGCATTTGTTGGTGATTAGTGTTTTTGTATGATACAGTGCACGGACATGGAACACATTAAATTTATAAAAAGGGCTTCTTTGGCCTCAGCGCGTACCGCACAGAGAACACAATATCTCTCCGTCTCTATCGTCAGCCCGACACACGGGTGTGACATTATCGGTAACCACAGCACACCGTGACGTCACTAGTAACAATGGCAACTCAAGTGTGACTCAGTCTCTCACACCCTCAAACAGTCACTCACGCAAGGATATTACATACGTTGACAGCTGTGTTTCTTATAGTGGAGATATACATTTTACGTAATTAAACAATTTTACTGTAACCAAACCGTTGCCAAGAATAACGATAATCATTACTGTAGAGTTCCTGTTTCAAATTTAATCTGAATCGGTCACGTAGTTTCGGTGATGAAACATGCAGACAGGCTGGCAGGAATGTAAACCTTTGCACCATGCATATATTCTAACCATTTACGCACATGACACTTAAATGGAGAAGTCGCTCGAGTAGTTGAGACAGTGTCACAAAACACTGGTCAGTTACACGAACTCCCAAACGATCAGATGACTTACTGGTGCACGATTTGGATGTTTTAATGTAAATGATATTTTAAACGCCCTATACAGTCCCGACTGTAAGGAGGAAGAGGGAAACTTGGGATCGATATCAAAAAGTGGGGGCAGTTAGCGAGACCAATCTGGTGATTCAGTTTGATGCCACAATCAAAACAGACCACAGGAGGGCTGTTCTCTCTGACTTGCACCTACACAAATCATTTTAATGTAAAAAAAAACCACTTATATACGAAATTAAATGCTCTGTCCAGCAGCATTTGTCCGTGTGTTTGTGCCTGCCAAGTGCCCTGAGGGCCACAGATTTAACAAAGCTAATGTTCACTAATAATTCAGGCTTTACAATGCAGTTATAATTTTCGAGCTTTATGAGACCACTAGCCACTATGTGACAGAGAGGCTCGCATGCAGCTTTAATGGTAACATTAATACAGAACAGCTCCACGTTTACGTTGACCTCAGACGGCAAATGTCGCTACAGAAGAGGAAAATGTAGCAAGCAAAACGTTCTGGGAGAAGTTATAACCTTTATTCTCATTCACATGTTTAAATTATAAAGCGCTAACTGCCTATCTCGCTCACAAAGCTCTCCCAGCTGCCAAAAGTATAAATTCAGAAATAAAAAAGGCCATGTGTCCACGGCAGCATAATGCTCACATGAAATTCGGCGAAAATCCATGCTATGATTGCGGCGTTATTTGTGGGTGACCGACACAGGGGCTTCATTACGCCATAAGCTCTCATTCCTGATAAAACTAGGAAAGTATGGTTAAAACGTACAATTTCCTTGCTGTAATCGCTGGAATGCTGTGTGAGGGTCATTTAGAAGTGTCCAAGGCGAAATGACGTCTTCTTAAGAACTCTCGTACCTAAATGCTACCCCTTACTTTAACCTGATGTGACTAGTTTATACGAAAATGTGATATCTGATTTGGCACTGTATAGCGGTAATGTCACTGTCTACAGCCATTCCTTGCGATGGAGAGACACATCAGCCCAGTTAAGTGCCACGGAAATTCCATTACCTGACGGCAGTCCAGTGTAGTCAATTATACCTTTCATATTTATTGTTCGCGTGTTTTAAAATTATCAGTACGCGACTTTGCCACATCTGCTTGGTATAATTCCTATTCCTACACGCAATACGTACTCTATACCTTTGTTCTACCAAACGTTTCATTATAATGTGCATGTGTCTTAATGAGTCAATCATTTTGTTGCCCGAAAATCAATCTTACTGGAAAACATAATTACATAAAAACCTCAGTAACAAAGACGGGAGGATGGAAAGGATCTATTAAAGAACGAAAAGGTATACAACTCCACAAAACACATTCCTTCTTGGGAGGCTGAAATTTCCCAAAAATTCTTACAAATAGATGCAGTGAGAAATTCTTCCAAAATTTGCGGCAATTCTTCCCTCTTCAAAAGAGAATGAATACGTTTATGGGTATTCAAATACTATATCTTCCATCTCCCTTAAGCGAATTCCGTTTTTCTGTTGTGCCTAATAATAGGTACATACATTTTCAACTTTTAATTAGCAATTTCAACGTCACAAATTTAGCTCTACATGGCAGAAAAATATGACAGCTTCACAGAGCTGTGTATTAAAAGTAATTCATCGCCATCTTTAACTAATCGTCTATGAAGCTAATTCATTACTGGTGTTAGTTTATTACTTAGAAAGTTAGATCTTTATCGTCGCTTCATTTTTCATAAAGGTCATTCGTCATTACTGTTACCTGACAGTAAATGTAAAGTTGTCTCTGTCCACAGCATGAAGGCATACAAAGGGAGTGGAGGTATGGTGCCACTCATTCATAACTTCGGTGTCCGTCCCTTAAATAATTTTTGCTTGATTATAGACTCCTAATTTTGTTCTTGCTGTTTGTTTCACGCCTGTAAATTTTGTCTTTCCTACAACATATCCGCCGCTTTTGTTTCTCAATATTATAATAGTTTCAGGTGTTAAATTCGTCAGATTACGTAATTATAGCCGTTTGGCTAGCACAGAGTGGACGAATGACGAAATATTTAATAAATATGTAAATAAGACAACAGTCATTATAGCATAGCGTGTTTTAGCAATAAAATTCTCATTTATAATGAGTAAATGTTGTCGTTGTTTTTACGAGTTCTGAAATGCATTCATGACGTAATCGCACAGAGAAATAAAACTCCAAGCCCGCCTGTACTTCAAAACAAGGAGCACGTTGCAACTGCATCGACTTAGCTTTTTATGTATGTAAGCTTTGAAGTCATTTTTATATTTGAATGCTTGAATAACTCCGTACATTCTTTTTCCTAAATTAAAGCCTCTTATTACGAATTTTTATAAATAAAAAGTACCTTGCGTTCCTTGTATACATTCCATGTTATCATAAATACAGAATACCCCAAATTCAGAATAGTCTTCCCGGGTTCATGAAATTTATGTGCCAGTACTAACACAGCTGTGAACAGAAGACAGCTGTGTGGCAAAAGAGAATGTACAAGAGTTGGAAATTACTCGAGGACAGGTGCGCGTACAAAAATGGCCCTCTGTATTGCTATATTGGTAAAGGAAAGGTCTAGTGAGCGGGTGTTTTGCGTGCAGTCTCCAACAATCTACACCATGCAGAGAAGCGGACGTGGTTACGAATATCATAAGGGTAATTGCAATCCTGCGACAACGTACACGCCTTCGCAACCAGCACAGTGGGCAAGAAAACGCACCAACATAATTGTTATCGCGCAGAGAACCGCTTTCCTGATGATGACATGTTCGTGTATGTCACGAAATTGTTTTAGTAATGACATCACATTCCTTTCTCTGGACAGCTTAGGGCGGAATAGACACAGTATTTATGTGACGGAAAGCGCCTAACCGTACTCACATTGAACATGTTACATTTAAAACTGCAGTCAACATATTTGCTAAACACAGCTTAACAGCGGGCAGAAATCAGACCACAGTCACAGTCCCCGTTCCTTTCAAAATCCTCCACTTCTTGGGCCACGAAAAGAGGTCCGTTCTTGGAAATCTTAGTTCCTATCGGCTGGGGAAAATTGTGCCTTTCTTCTCGCCTTCCGTGGCTGTGACTTGCCGAACTCTTTCAAACTGTCCTCTACGACCGACACATTTCCTTCCTCCATATCACTTCAGCACCCCCTTAAAACGATTCAGTCACCTTGGATATGGGGTCAATACGTTCCTCAGGAAGGTCGGAACGTCGTGACCACTACAGGGAGCAGAAATCCAAAAGAAGACCATCATTTGATCAACAAGTGCCGTAGAAACTTAAACGCCTTTTTTTTGGTAAACTTAACATAACGGCTTGGATTTAACATGTAAGTTCAGTACGCTGTGGCGTTGCTAATCACAACATTCTATTTGTTAGCACTGTCCAACATACACATACGCTAGACTCCAGAATGCTAACTGGTGGCACAAAGTCTTCGTTAAGATATGATCGATCATCAGGTAGTCAAGCAACTAAAAGCTTCTGGAAGTAGAACATTTCATTACCATTACGCATGTTTGTTTCATACTGTTATGATTATTACATTAATACGACGTTTCAGTCCTTAACGCAGCTACGTTTGCACACATTCATACTAAAGTGTACACGCTACACCGTACCTGCCTAGCACCATAGTTCGAGGGTCACGCGTTGTGTATCACAAAGTACGGTCGATGTGATGCGCCAGCCACAATAAGGTAAAACAGTAAACATTATTACATAAGAAAGGATAACACATCTACACGAAAAGGCCGAAAGCGTCGCGTGATCTATAAGACAAACTCGTATATCCAAACCAACAGGGCATCCCGGACAATATATGGGTGCAGAGGGCACAGAGTCTGAACATGGCAGAGAAAAGTCGTGGTAAAAGGAAATTTTGTGCACAAGCACTGTTGTGGATGAAGCTGGCGTGCGCGAGCATGAGTCAGTTTAACACAACGTCAAAAAATCGATCAGAGGGTTAAGAATTCCGCCCACGACTGTACATCACACTGCGCTTGTACACCTACAAGGCGCAGCTGGGGCTGGCGCTTGAAGCAGCCCGCAGTGGTGTTGATGACGGTATCTCATCAAATATGCCATGCTCACAGATGACTACCTTCCATGTCTCGTTGATAGTGAACACGCATGGAGTTCAGATCACTGGAAGTTCATGTGTGGTGTACTAGAATCCCTTATCTTTCTAAAAGAAAGATGAACTACTGTAATTGTCTGGATGTGCCGGGAATGTTTGTGTTCTGAAACTATACGGGGCTTTCCCAACCTTCAAGGTGTCTGACGACCTTAATCGGCATTTTGCAGGAAGAAAAATTGGCGGTGATGGTCGTTGCCCTGGGACAGAACGACCCACTACGACCATGGGTCTTCTTCTTTGGAAGAGAGGGGCTTATAATGACGCAGCTTAAGAGACGAAAGTTTAGCGTATCTCAGAGCTACCGAACACATTAACTGAAGCAAACGGTCGATACCACAGGCTCGGTTGAACAGGGCAAGAAGTCCAAAACAGATTCCATCGCCTGCTTTAGGGTGCCAACATTGATATCTCATTAAACTGGAATATATACCGATGTTCACATTACTGGTTTATACTGTTAAACAAAGTTTTATCTTTTGTTCGCGTCCTTCTCAGATATGAGGCCTATTAAGTACTGAAGTGTTCAGGTCCCTTACGAATATTCAGTATAACAAATCCTCAAAGCGAGACAGTAACACTCCTTATCACACGTGGCTGCCTCTGTTTTTGTCTGGCTACAATATAATGGCGTTATTCCGAAATTACTGGTAATAAACAAGCAAGTCTAGGTCTTCTTTCGCTTCACACTGCTAACCCTAACCATAATTTAGGGCACAATACTGTAAGAAATCACACGCAGTAATAATTTCATGTATAACACGGACTACCTAGGCAACAATTTAGTACCTTACATCTATTAAATCACCCCGGTGGCTAACCTGAATAGTGGACACACAAAATAATATGTCCCATGTCTTATATTCGAGGTAAATAGATTTGACCGTCAAGCAGCACCTTCTTTCACCAGGCACTGCTATGCCGGCATACGTATATGAAATCCTGTACTGTCGGTTTGGACAAATTGCCGTTCGAATATGAGATGCCGGTTAAACTGCGGGTTCCGTCTATTGGCCAGTATCTTCCCTAGCATCATACCGGGCGAAGGCGGCGGCGGGTGGGGGGGTGGGGGGGCTTAAAATGGACATTTCGCCACGTGAATTCCTACCTTCAGCCTTATAAACGGTCAGATAGTAGAACGTATAAGCAAAAGCAGCAACAACAACAACATATCTGTGTACATTACATTACACAAAGCTTCCAGCCACAAGAAGAATTTTCTCATGACTGACATTATCAACAAAAGGTATGCGCATGCACTTTCCTCCGAGACCTCGACTCGTTCTCTTACAACCTGTCAGGAGTTAATGTGTGACAGATCACAAAAGAAATGCAGCTTTACAGTAGCCATTCCTAACAAAAGTGTCAACGGAAGCTTTGTTTTGCTGAAGCCAGGAAGTAAATTGCAGAATGTTCAATAGCTGCCTTAGTGCATTGTCTGTTGCTTCTTGCGGCAGTTTATTCTTTTGTATGAACTATGTGACACTTCGTGTGGACGCATTCAGAGACGTTACTCCGTACTGTGCTGGAAAGGTGACACTTTGCGATAGTCCCCACCAATACAGCACGAACAGTACACGGAGAGAAAAACATCTTTTCTCGCCCGCAAACATCTTAACCAATAGACATGGTTCCTATAAAGGCCCTGAGACGTGAATTTAGAACTATATCGTAAAAAACTAATTTCCATTTTAGCAACATAAAAAAGGATGCAATGGGAGAAACACGCAGCAGGTAAGACAGAACTGATTACAAATTTGGCTGGGAACAAACAACTTCAGAGACGAAGGCGTAAGTGGGAAATTTTTAGATAAATATTAATCAAACAAATTGTGAACTGGATTGATGTGTCTTGAGATAGAGTCCAATGACGGGATTGTGTTGAGTCGGTAATGAACACGTGGTTCCCATAGAAACAGGACGTTTCTCGAGAAAATCAGTGACTGTCAACTCTCCGCGGAGTAATTAATGTAAACGCATCAGTTATTTGCGTGAGTAGGTACGCCACGCGCCGCTGCTGTCGCCGTTCCGGTGGTTTCTAAAAAAGTTTTTCTCGTACGGCTACAATACAGCGTTACCTGTACGTAAAGTTTTATGTCTGTCGCTTGTCTTAAATGGCCCATGCATTATAGCAACACCGCAGTTTCCACTTGACACTTTTCATGTTTGTATAAGCGGTAGAGGTTCCTATTTTCGTCAGGCCTATTCTCATGCAATTCAATTAGCGCTCATTAAAGCTAATCCTATTTTTATCTCCTACTCGTCATTACAGCCGATCCCAGTGGCCGCGCGGTCTAAGGCGTAGGTCTGCGGCCGAGCGCTTGCTGGGATTGTGGGTTGGAATCCCGCCGGGGACATGGATGTTTGTCTCTTGTACAGTATTTCTGTTGTCAGGTAACGGTCTCTGCGACGGGCCGATCCCTCGTCCAGAGGAGTCCTACCGACTGTGGTGTGTGTTTGAGTGTGATCAATGAAAATAAAATCCCTCTACACCTACTGTAAACAAGTAGGTAGAAGAGGGAAGGACTACGAAATGCAACGAAACGAAACTCCTCATTACAACTGCGTTTATTTGGTGGGCGAAAGCGTCGCTTTATTAGAAGGCTTCCAGGCATCATAACGCTCCTTCTTAGATACAAAAGTACGAACTTTAAGCCGGACGGTATCACACAGCAAACAGTGGGAACTGTAGACGACTGCAAGTTCAACAAGTCCATATACGCAAGTCCATAGAAGCAGCTCCGATTCCCTCGATTGCTCCCTGTACGTTGTAGAACTGCCGCATACAGCCGATGTCAACGGAAAATTAGATACGGCCAACTTCGAGTTTCAATGCGCCACTTACAAGAAAATGTGCCTGGAGAGGGAACTGAGTAATGATACTGCAGACGGGAATTCAAGTGGAAAGACGGGGCAAGATTCGAGATAATATAAGTAGGGTCTGATCACTCCCTCCCAAGTGTTAATGCATTCATAAGCCCCTATTATCGTTACATAATCTATCGACTGCACTGACCTAAGACAGAGACCGCGAACTTGTATTTAAAAACCGCATTCGGGAAACGACTCGGAGGATGGAGTTCAGCTGTAATGAGTATTATCTTATCTTCTCTAAAGAGATATTCGGGTTCAGTTTTAAATAACAGCACGGTCTTCGGTGTTAACTTGTACTAACCACAGAAACAAACTAAACTAGCTCCTCTCAAAAGAACTACCAAGGAGAATGAGTACCGTAACGGCACATTCAAGACGCATTCCGCCCTAGGGAAGACCCGGTAAGACAGCACCCAAGCAGAAATCGACCAGCACGGCCTGTACACCGCTTGCATGGCACAATATAAACAGTTTATATCTCCCAATGGCAATGATAAGCGGCCTGCTTAGCCCGGTTCGGTAGAGCCTGAATATAAAGCTCCGGGAGTCTACAAGGGTCATCCACAATGGCGATGCGGGTCGTGCAGTAGACGGCCCTCATTCGACGTGATTCCCCCTCAGTAGAACAGGCTTTTAATTAGAGCGTTCCCAACCCTCCGGAAACCAAAACCCAGACGTTCATCAAACCAAAGTTCTCTTCCTGGAGGACTAAATGTCAAACAGAAGGGTCCTCCGGGCATTATGACTAATCCTTATCACGATCACGTTTAAGACCTTCGGCCAAGACGTCCAAACCAGTCCGCCTAACTACGTTCACCCCGTTACAGTATATGTATAAGGTAATGTCTGCGCCTTCCAGCTACGTGTTTCGTACACAGGAAGGATTTAGACTAATAAGGGATGATGACGTGTGCTTCATAAAAGTATTCACATTTTATAAGCTTTTTGGTTGGTTGGGTTGTTATTCGGTTTTACTGTAAAGATGGAAGCAGAAATGTCTTCCGAAATTTCAGCAACGTGATGCAAGAAAAAAATGGGAGAAAAATTAACAACGAACGCCGTTAACGCTTAAAATCGGTTAATAAAAATTATATGTGCAATGAATGCAGACGGAGGCTATCTACATAAGACATATTTCCAGTTATACGACGCAAACACCAGCACTACTGCATGAAGCAGAAGACGGTTAAAATCCTTTTCATGACCATTCAGTCTTTGAATAATATTTCTTGGGTAGTACTCTAACAAATGTTCCTTCACTTTCCGTCCTAATTCAAGAGTGAATGGCGATATAAAGTGGCGCATATTCCCGCGCGATAACAGTAGCCTATACCTACAGTTTCTAAGCTGGTAGCTGTTACTGAATTTTCACCTCGTGGCCACTTTGTTTTACAAACTCGCTTAATTTGCAGAGATACGTAGCATCTTTACATCTCCTTGATATTGTATTATATTTTCTATCACACTGTACTAATGTGACCTATGATACGCATATAACCAGTGGTTACTATGCACAGACTGACAATTCGCTAACTTGATAAAATTGTGCAATCTTCTTACAACGTAGGCATAAATAAACTAATCCGTTTTCTGTCTACGAATTGCTGTTTTCTACCGTGATAAGGCTAAGGCCCCCCCCCCTGCTCTCCTTCTGACGACAGATCCGACAGGAAAAACACGGCCGCCACTGGACACAATCATCAGTAGTTCCCTACCTCTCCATTACCCAACCTTTCTATAGTCAAGCTTAACATTATTCTCCTACCGCTGTCTTGGTCTTCCAAGTTGACCTTCTCCGAGACATTTCTCCAACCAGTGCATTGCGTTTTCCTCACCCTAATCACATGCTTAAGTATCCTAACAACATTAGACAACCTGTACAGCGTCAATACGGTGTTTATCGGCAGGCTGTGCCATGACTCAGACGCCGGCCTCTCACCGCCAATGACCGCGTTCGATAGCTCATCAGTCCATGTGGGATTTGTGGTGTACAAAGTGGTACAAGGACAGGGTTTTCTCCGAGTACTTCAGTTTTCCCTTGTCAATATCATTCCACACATACTCGCCATACACTCATATTACATTCAACTACCACCAACGCTGTACAAAGTCACGAAATGACAGCGTTGCTAAATAAAACACTTCTGTCTCCTCCCCTGTTTTTCATTACGTAATATCACACACTGTTCTTCGCACATACGTACTATACTGAACTTCTACACAATCATACTTCTATATCACACCAAACGCCATGAAAGAAAAGAGTACATACCATAACACGGACCAAAGCATACACGAGGGATAACACTAAACCTGTTCTTAAATTAATACGGTGCAAAAATGTGGAGTAGGTTGAAGCTTTTAAGCATGGAATCGAAATGGCCACCAATAACAGTAGCTTTCCAAGTAACGCTGCACATTTGTCTTTACATGCTAGCAGTTGGAAGAGAAAGAACGAAGACGTGAAAAATATAGAGCACGGAAATCGGAACTGCGTACCTAGACGTTCAGAATTAAGCATATTGCTTTCATGGAACCAAGCAACGCGCGCCACAAAGTTCTGCAAACGTTACGGCTCATAAGTTCAAAAGCCCAGTCTCGACTCAAAGGGTACTTTTCTTGAAGTAACCTGACTTAATCTACAAACCTGAGTTACAGTTTGCTACTAACGCTTGGAATCCCAATTTATATCTGCTCTGTGTTCAGTCCGATAACTCACAACGCAGAATAATATATTTACCGTAACTTGCGCGCGCATTTCAACCACAGAGAGGAAACTAATTTATCTAAGCACAGTGATACCAAATGGGTTGCCAGATACGATTCCAATTAAGGAATTCGGGACTGTTCTAACAAATAAGAAGACGCTGTGAGATTTCAAGTTCTCAGAGCAGTGAGTAGTTAAGACTACGAGTTGATGCTCCCCACACCAATGTTCGAATGTAAATATTTGTGATAATAAACACAATAGGAATAAACGCGGGAGGTTCTGAAAGGGAATAAACATCAGTATATAATCTCTGAAATACGGGGTCCGACGACTTTAAGTTTGTCATAAGCGACATCTGTGATAATGTATGAAAGAACAATTCAGTCAACACAACTATATTTAGTTATAAAAAATTTTTTTTTTACAAATCGCTAAACATTTCAACCTAAGATGTCATCGTAAGTTGAAAATTCTACAACACATAAAAGGAAGGTAAACAGAAGTTTGTTTTCGTGAAAGGGATGTCTTCCTTACAAATATTTTCTGTTATCACGATTAGTAATACTCACCTAACACATGAGCTAATTTATATGTGCACTATGAACACATCTTGCACATGTAGTTTTGGTATTACACAACATTTTTTCGTTTAAAGAATTTCTAATTTTGTGTAATTTAAAAGTGTTAATAAAATCGTTCTATATATCAATTGCTTCATATTAAAATTAGCTTACTCTCTTATATTTGCCTAGCTCTTCTTAAAATATAAGAAGTGGGTACGTTGACCTACATGCGTATTCTTTATATGCCATCACTTTAATTGCCACAACGATCTTAGCATAATGTTTTTTGTATATAACTGAGAAAAGTGTCGTTCTCTGCATTCCTTGCTATGCCCTTCTCTGATGCAATGATCAGCTGTTGTATTGTTTTATTTACATTCTGAAGATAAGTTTCAGCTTTATGTTACGGAGCCTTTCGTGCGTTTCGTACATAGCATAGGTCAAAGTAACACTTACATACTACTGTGAGTCTCGTAAATTTCATTTCCGCTGATTTGGGTTTTCTGTATCCCCTTGTTTCAGCGCCCACATTTTGAAACTGAATGGCCTCAAACTGACCAACGATCTCACATTATATCCAATACAATGTCCCTCGAGACTGTCTCTGAATTATTTGTTTCCATAACGTTAAAAATCTATAAAATCTGCACAATTAGACTTGTTTCTAATTTTTGTCCATTGCCCCTTCGTGCGATTATTTACACCTCATATACGTGAATGAATACGCTCCACTGAGCAGAGGCCCTCTTGAGATGTAGCTACGAGCAACCAGGAAAATCACCGCCACGTATGAAACACGAATAGTGTTTACCGTGTTCACAAGAGACGGCTACTAGTGCCTACCCTCAGCCACATGAAACCAGAGTGCACCTCCCAGTTCGACTTCTTAAAGGTCTACAGCAGTATTATTCTTCAATCTACGCCACAGCCTTCATAGTGCCCACGTTCCTTCCGGTTTTGCGACCTAAACTTCACATACACTTTCATATCCGTCTCTTTCACGCGTGCTATATATACCCCACACGGCTACTCTTTCTTAATCTGATCATCCTAACAATATCTGACGACGAGTACAACTGTTGAATTTCCTCATTCGTCAATTTTGTCCCGCATCCCCTTCCGTCCTCGCTCTTACTTGAAAACATTCTTTCCGCGACCTCTTCTCAACATCTTCAGCCAATGTACTTAACGCGTTCTTTATCCCAAGTACGTATTATATTTATGACGCACGTAGGAAAACAGAGAAACTGATTTCAAATATTTAGGCAACAAGGACAATTACTGTATTTTTACGACATGCTGCACAATCCCTGTTTTATCTTCCAAAAAATGTCATCCGTTTCATAATGTTACCTTTTTTATTCAAACAATATTCATGTTTCATACAAAGAAAGCGCTGAAACTTAAATACGCTTCCATGAGGGATACATTACTGTGAGAGACGAAATTTCACAACCAGACGAAATAAGCAGTACCATACTCTGTTTTAATCTTTTACGTTGTTAGACATGCGATGCAAAGACACGGAACTCGGAACGACAAGGAACTCTGGAACGAAGAGAGACCGAAGCGCAGTAAATGGAGTAATGAAGACGTGCACTATTCGACCGAACTGCTTCAGAGTGAGGTCACTTGTGTTGTTCGGTTGCGTGTTCCGTAATAGGACTAGGCATGCCTGCCTGTTCAAGAGGCACTGGGACCGAAAAATTACTTCCCCCTGGTCTGTCACCACTTTTCTGTCCTGGAGCATTTCTAGGGCAGCAGGCCTGCCTTCCAACCGGTCGTGACTGCATTATACAAAATCCCTACCCCCCAATCGTGACCATTGTCCAACCACATTCCGAGGCCACATAACGTACGCAGTTGAAACAACAATTACGAACGGCTCTAAGTCAGACATATATGAAGGCACGAAAACCAACTATTCTACCCGTCGAAAGCAACCACAACTCAACTACAACTTTTGACGGGTACAACAGTTGGTTTTAAAGTTTACACTACAGAGGGGTGGATCTCCTTAACACATGAAGGGACGTCTCACGAAATATCTCACAAGCACGTCGCGGAATCGAACTTCGCGTCAAAACGGCACTTAGTTAACTTTAATCCTTTTTCTTCTGTTTTACGAGCATCTGAAAGCCGCGATACACGCCCTTCGAAACGATAAAGAATAAAGTGCATGGGCATCCAACCTTTTTATGGCAAAGGGCCACACCCATTATTGTGACCTGGTTCGCGGGCCGCACGTGGAAAATATCAAAAAGTGGTACACCTAACAGCCTAAATTATTGTGTAACTTTTATATTACATACATAATTTAGAAATGTGGACGCCGGCCACATATTATGACTACAACCTGGCGGGCCGCGGATTGGAGACCCATGTGCCAAAGAATTAATCCTACACTATTTTAAAGTAATATTCAAGCAGTGTGTTATAATGAAATCTACAAAATATCTCGTCCTTCATAACGGGAAAGCATGAAATTGACAGCTCAGTCTGGAGTGCCGAACTGACATCTGGAAAAGAATGACGTTTCTAGACTAACCAGCGTACTAATAAACTATATAAAGCGTGACTTTGAAATAGGGGTGGAAGTGACAATCACGACGGAATTGAAAACAAATTAAACATATTATCTAATTGACAACACACAGCGTTGTGTGAGAATGTTCAGCACCTCGCTAGCCTTGACGTCGACACACTGCAAGCATATCTACTACGACAAATCCAATCCCACTACGTACACACATGACACTACAGAATGCCAGAAGTCACTGTTCCTTCCTTCACTTTTTACTTACGGTTTTCGTAATTCTCTTCAGTTTCTCCACGTTACTTTTGGAATAGTACCTTTATATATGGCACAACGGCCCCCTTGCCATCAATTCAGTCCATTCGTGACTGTACATAATCCGCTGCTCCTCCCACATAACCTCTGCAATAGAAGCTGGGTAATCAAGTAACCTAAGAGCCGCTAAATCTTCATTTGCCCTGTAGACCTCAAAACAACAAGAAACACACGCAGATGCACACACTGCGAGGATAAATGCTCTAATAAATACACGTCTCTTCTATAAATTTCTGGGATGTTAACCCCGTATTTTCCACCCCGAAAACTGTCGCGTTTCCAGACAAAGACTCAAAATTCACATTTTAATGCTGGGTTTTACTGTTAACCCTTTAAAGACGAAGCCTGTCTGTTTTATACAAGGACTCAGTGCGTACCGCGCTGTAAACACTCTCCACTTCGGTTATAAAAACTAGTCTCTTAATGTTTTATAAGGCAAAAGTTGCTGTTTGTTCTGAGATCCGTACAAAACACATAAACGCAATGTGGGCACCACGTAGAATTTTTTAATGTTAAACCTGGTGGTATGTAAAGTTAGCGCCAGGCTTTAAAAGGTTAACCGCCACGGACCAACACACCACGAGCTCAAGTTACTGACTTCAGATGTATACATACGCATACAAATGACACTCTGTTTTAACCTTTTACAAATAGCAACTTTTGCCTTATAAAACATGAAGAGATTGGTTTTTATAACCGAAGTGGAGAGTGTTTACAGCGCGGTACGCACCGAGTCCTTATATAAAACAGATACGCTTCGTCTTTAAAGGGTTAACATACATTATCTTTTTACAGTGAAGTGATGTTTCCTGAGGATGGAAATATGAAACAGTGAGTATCTGGTTAAGTCTTCTACACAAAAACTTAAATGTAAGAGATCTGAGACACCATTCTACTTACCTCTGCCACCTTGAAATGCAACGAATCATAAGCCTCTGCCCTTGTGCACAGATTCCTCAGTTTCATAGGCTTCCGGTGGGTTGGCGAAGTTGGTTGGGGCAGACCCACAGCAGCGATCCTGTCTTTGTCCTTCATGGTGTTGCAGCCTTCCCCACACTGAGCCATGTGAAGCGACGCTACATTGAGTCTCGCGCCGCGGCGTCGTTACAACCAACAACACCTACAGACGCCTGCGAACCGAATGAACATCAGGTCTATCACGACAAAATATCTTCCAAAGACACGTCTAAATTTACGTCTGACAGCACCACTACAGCATTCGAATTAAAACACGCCTCATCAAACGCCTGAAACTTCAGAATCGGTCGTGTGTTCTAATGCTTGGTGTCACTTAAATGCCACAGACATATTGGTTACTGGTCCAGTGTTCTATTACACCAATGCATAGCCAGTCAATACAAAATTCTTATAAAACAGGAAAGTAACCCATAGCACATCTCCTAATACGGATTTGAACAGATTACATGAAATACAATAGTTATTTCTGAGCAAGCAGAAGTGTGTAATTCTAAAAAATTCAGTAACCGATATCGATTCATATTCCACAGCGACCTTGCACATGTTAAATAAAGAAAAACCATGTCACTGACTACAGGAATGTTAAAAAAGACTAACGAACATTTACAAATGAATTTATAATCAATTTAATGGCTTTGTTTCTACGAAAATGTTGAGGTCTGCATTTGACGTCTGGACACAAGAATGGCAAAAGAAATAAAATTCATTCCGGAAATAATCAAATATGGAAGCGAACTCACTCTTTTCATTGACGTTAACTTCGGTCTTTGTGGCACAAAATATATCTCGATGTTTGAATACTGAAGATACAGTGCGGAGGAAATAACATTACCATAATTGTAGATCAGGTCAAGTTCCTTAGAGTTTACCTTAACTTCTGGGTTTATTTGTTTAATGTGTTGACACTTGAGAATAATTAATGAAGCAGAGTCTATTGTACGTGCAACTGAGCAAGCAAACACGTGTCTCTGGGAACTTCTCCAGGTACAGATAGTTAATTTACATCACATAAACCCGAACTCCCTACGGCGCTGCACCGTACAATTAAATGGAAAGTGTTGTGTCATTTCCCTATAATGACAGTGAGAACACCTCAGGCTCGTGACTCAAACTTTTACTCTCAATTTTAATTTACTAAGCATCATAAAATACTCCGCGTCACCACATATTTGCAACCATGTAACTGCATAATAAACTCAGGTATTATAGTCACCAAGGTTCAGTAAAATGAAATTGAGGTTTTCTGTTTTAATTACATTAATCAGTTGATTTCGGTAACTAATTTATTTTTATATTATCGTAATAAGCGACTGATTCTAGGTCCGGAAACCTTGTTTTTCAACGAGTTACAATTAATTGTCACATACAATCGTTTAGATATACGGTTGGACTTCGCAGTCGAGGCACTGGCCCTGCACAAGAGTTCTACCTAGCACTGGCCCTGCACAAGAGTTCTACCTACACAGGACAACACAACACGGAAAAATGCGAATATGCTTCGACGAATGTCCCAAAGTGCGATCCAAGTTTTCGGGTGATCAAATACAGCGCGGTCACTTTGATCGACTTGCCTTGAACCGCAATGACTGAAAACGGTGCGACGGTGGTACGCACATAGCTTACGTTAAACAAACACACACATGGTATGAGGAAGTGAATAATGTGTGTTTACTGGTGTCATCGTTAGGCAACACAGCCTGACACTAGCAGCAAGCGTGCTGACTGTACAGACAACGCGGAGGCATGTGAGCAGGCAAACAAACCTACCTGCTACGACGAGCAGTAGTCAATGCGGTGGCCAGGCGACGACAGCGGCGTGCATCGCGACGCCCCGCCCCTTCTTGTGAGATGCGCCATGGTTATCAGCCCGCTCTGCAAATATAGTGGGAGGATGAATGGATGAATTTGATCTCAGGTTATGTAACGACACTGTTTCAACTGTTGAGGTCATACAACGTCGAATGTTTGGGGAGATTACGTGAAAAAGGATACGCGAGATCTGGAAAAATTATCGTGGAGTAGCTGAATCTTATATTTCGGCTTTCGTCTGGAGGTGCTAAGAAAAACGCGATAAGACAATCACGAGTTTCTGTACGCACGTCGAGAATGTTACGGCTACACTAGCCTGCTCGGTATAGACCTACCGACAGTTTAATGCAGCGAACGTTCGGCGTCTGAGCGGAGTTACCTGTTGTAATCACGTTCTCTTGGATTTCTTCAGTCTCTCCAGGCGAAAGCCGCGCTAGTTCCTCGAGATATGCCACGATTAGCTTCTCCCTACTCATGGGCTCTTCGTCTCATTCAAGTTACGTAACCTAAGCAAATGAACTCGTTATATAACTGAAGAACAACTCAATAAAAATTCGTGTTATGAACGTGAATTGGCAGGTACGACAAATGCTCTGCTTCGTTTGCTGCAACTTCTCTTTGTACCGCGAGCTCTGTTCTTTAATAACTTTGCATTTATCTTTGAGAAACAGTTTATATCATGGATCGGCAACATTTTTTATGACAAAGGGCCACATCCATTATTGTGGGCTGGTTCGCCGGCCGCACGTAGAAAAGTAACAGTAAGTGGTATACCTAACTGCCTTAACTACTTTGTAATTTTTATATTACACACACAATTTACAAATCTGGCCGCGGGCCGCATGCGGGCCGAGGGCTGCCTACCAATGGCCTATATAAAGATACTTCTCAGTTTTGTTCATTTCTCCGAAGAAGCATCGGCAACTCACCAACCTTTGTGACAGAGGCGTAATATGTACTTTTATGGGTATGAACCCAAGACGAAATCAGCACTTAAAGTGCTAGGTCACTCGGAGTGCAGTTACATGGGCCGCTCGCATAATTCGTATACCATATTTCAGCATTCAAAAAGACAACCAAATCTTTAATGTGTTCCATGTCCGTGCACTATATTATACAAAAACACTAATCACCAACAGAATGCACAAAGAGAGTTTTATCATCAATTGTAACACACTCCTACATGTTTCGACCCTGCTGGGTCATCTTCAGGGAGAACTTTTTTGTTATCGTTACACTAAGGTTGCATTTTGTACTTGAGTGAGAATGTGCTGTTGACACAGTCAACAACACATTCTCATTCAACTGTAAAGTGCAACCCTAGTGTAACGGTAAAGGAAAGTTCTCCCTGAAGATGACCCAGCAGGGTCGAAACATGTGGGAGTGTGTTACAATTGATGATAAAACTCTCTTTGTGCATTCTGTTGGTGATTAGTGTTTTTGTACAACCAAATCTTATCTTCAGGTTTCAAGTTAACTACGAAATCTATACATTATTTGATGAATTTAAATCCTGTCGAGTGCTTCAGTTTGTTATATCTGCAATGCAACGCGTCTATAGAAGGTCACATGTATTGCGAAGATAGCCCAAATTAACATAATTTTGTAGCTGTAAACCCGCCAGCGTTTCATTAACATCCATTGCAAACTTTGCTGACAGCAGATGATTGATTTCATGTCAGCTCTTCGAAGTTAAAGAACAAGTTTGATTTCTGTGATGCACTGTAAATGTTGAACATTGCACCAGGCTGACCTGCAAGACAGATCGATTCTGCCCGATTGAACGTTCATTGCCGCAAAAATCTAAGTACAAGAAGAACTGGTAAGGTAAATCAATACCTTTACAGGCCTCAACAGACCCTTAGGTTTCCAGGAGGCTGAGGCTCTCAGATTTCTACACAATCGGCACATCAAGGTGGTAACGTTGTCAGCCCTACGCACCGACCGCCTTTACCCCCCAGGAAATACTCCTGGTAGTCATTTCTGTCAGAAGCTAACAAGAAGAGCTGAAGGGCAACGAAAAGGAGAGTTTTCACCTGAACAGGACAAAAATCAGGGAATATTGTAACTGAACGACTAATTCTTCTTCTTCTTCTTCTTCTTCTTCTTCTTCGTCTTCTTCTTCTTCGTCTTCTTCGTCGTCTTCTTCTTCTTCTTCGTCTTCTTCTTCTTCGTCTTCTTCTTCTTCGTCTTCTTCTTCTTCTTCGTCGTCTTCTTCTTCTTCTTCGTGTTCTTCTTCGTCGTCGTCTTCTTCTTCTTCTTCGTCGTCGTCGTCGTCTTCTTCTTCTTCTTCTTCTTCTTCTTCTTCTTCTTCTTCTTCTTCAGGCGCTACAACTTTATGTATTAAAAATCTTGGCCTTCTCAACTTTACTTTTCCATTTGTTTGTCCTGGATGCAGATTCTCCAGTTATTTACTTCATTTCCTTTAAATCGTTCCTTATGTCATTTTCCCATGTAAGTTTTGGTCTGCCTTGTTGCCTTGTGGATGTTAGTTTCCACTCATATATCTTTTTGACCATCCCATCACTATCCATTCGATGGATGCGTCCAAGCCAGCTTCTGTCAAAAATGGTTTTGCTCCGTAGATCAATTAGTCAGTTATCTACAAGTTGTTAGTTATACAGCAAATAATACCAGAATGTAAGATGTTACACAAGGGTAATGAGGACCCCGACAATGTGTACTCGTCATCAAGTAAGAACGTCCTTCGCTTTACGGACTTCATTCGTTCCCTGAAAACTCTCCGTAAAACAAAAATCCGTTCAGCGAAGTCTGCTGCAGCGCGAGTGCAAGCGTACCAATCCACGTATTCGCTTGACCCGCTGTACAGACCCTTTGTCCGTAGGAGCGAAAAAGTCGTCCTTACAGAGAATGACCGTAAGAGTTGGAAAAGCATGTAGCCTACAAATATGTTAGTCGGAAAACTGAAGGAAAGAGACCACTTAGGTGACTTTGGCAGAGATGGGAGTTTACACTAAAACAGATCCTAGATAAACATAATGTCAGGGAACAGGCTGGATGTATCTGCGTTTTAACAGAGCTCAGTACTGTGACTGTGAACACGATACGACTAATAAATTTCCGATTCCACCAACACGATACGAGTAATTCTTTGACGATCGGAGTAATTATCAACTTTTCAATAAGAGATCCGCACTGCGGACTTAGTTTATATGCTAGCAATATTTTATGTTCCGATATGTACTACTCACTCTTAAAACAAAAAATAAACGAAATTTCTGCTTCTGATTTTCTGTATTGGGCTTTTCCCTCACTTCCGATTGAAAATTAACTCTGAAATGGTGATTCGGTACACCTCCATGCGCCCCCGTACGCGATACACAGAAGCACACAACACACACGAACGCAGCCACAGTTGCATTATGCTTAGAACAGGATTCGAACTCTCAAATCCAGCATTTTAGTGCCCAAAAACTGCGCGTCCAAGAAGAAGTTTCAGTAGAGCAGTAATTGCTCCTCAACAGTAATCTTGCCGCAGGAGACCTATAGGCCATCAATCAGGCCTGCACTGAAACACTCTTTCTGCGAACGTTTCCCATTAATTGCACAGTAGGTAGGTGTATAGACTGTGTGTTACATCATATTGGGAATGCACTTACTGTCCTGGAGACTCGGGGAAACGTACATTTCCACGTGCTGTGTCAAACCCCATCCCTTACTAAATTCCAAATTACCTACCTTATATCGGATTCTTACGATCTACAGTCACTGAAATGGTGGTAACTAAAAAGACCTGAAAAATACGGCGGTTCTATCGCTCGATATGAGCTAATTTTGCCAGCTGGTAAGAACAGTTCTACATTCATTTACATCGACGGACTTCGTTACACTCTTCATTTTGCCATTAGTCCTATTATGTTCGCATTGCATTTACAGTTATCCTCTCATATCCTGTGTCAGTCCTACAGTAACGCGATAAATAAAAGCGAAAATGGTTTCAGTGCACAGTGTCCGCTACTTATATATATGTATCAAGAAGGACACTGGAAAGAGTAACAGCTTTCGTGTGTTGCCGGTACTGACTTACACTTACAGATGTAACTTCACCGACGTTCTAACAACGTACAAAAACATTTTAAATTTACTCATACTTCAGAAAGTAAAGTATATTCGATTAAAATAGTCAGGAATGGCGAATGATTTCTTAATTTGTTGAACAAGAAACTTTCAAATGGTGATTACTGAAAGCGCGTGATCCTTCCAATAATCATACAGATCGAAAATGAAGGTCTGGTAATTTTGAATAGAAACACTTTGACAGGTAAACCCTCATGCACGTACATTTTATGCAGCAGGGTTATATGTACAAGTATGCAGCAGGCATTGCTCGTGGGAAAGAGCCCATAATAAAGCAAAGGTTAATCTGTTGCCGTGCACGCCATGAAGGAATATGGGGAGGAAGAAAGTGCAGTTCTAAGCATGTTTAACGTCGGCATTAGATGCAGAGTGATCAGCCTCACGTTCCAGTAGCCAGTTTACCCACGTGTAAAAGAACGCCCGGTACCCACTAAACAAGATATTCGGCAAGACCTGGAGCAGGTATGGCGGCTTTGAAGAAGAGAAAAACTCTCTTGCTCCTCCTGGGAGTCGAACCACCGTTCATCGATCGTCAAAGTCACTTCAATATCTGCAAGAATGTTCACCTGCAGCTCAACCTACTCCTGTAATCAGAACTGATATCGAAATTATCAGGGCCACAAAGGGATTCGGTATGCTGGTACAGGCCAGGCTGCACAAACCACCGATAAGATTCCAGAGATAGCCTGCATGAAACTTCCCGACAGCATTCCACAGATTGCGTCTTATGTACACTAGGAGTTCTAATCACTTTGTGTACTGTTATACTTTGGTACGTCACAGTACAGTCTGCTATACGCATACATACGAGAGGGGATGCATGTTACATCAACCTCACTACGAAACGCTTGTTTTCCATGTCACACAGAACCTATAACAGGGCAAAGCGATTACGTTAAAATATCCTTTAGGCGTGAAGGAAATTATATTGTCCAGTCGCGATTTGCACACTATCCAGCAGCGTAAAAAACCAGGAAGGTAGAGAAATAAGGCATATATTGGTTAATGTACATTATTTGAAACACGCAGCGTTTTCGGAACTGGAAGTTCCACCGTGTGCACTGATCATGTATCGTGACGAGATGGGAATTTCTTAAGTGTCGTGTAGCGCTGTGTGATCTGTTCACCCACAGATACGAGCGAAGGAGGAAGTTTACGTCATTGATTTTTTTCCTGAACCATCGTACCATCCACAAAGACAGACACATTTCTCTGAGTTTCGACAGGGCAGAAAACAAATCGCAGTGCTGCTGTAGTTTGCGCGAACGGTGCAGTAGTGTTGTAACAGCCTTCAACGAACATGCAGACTCAAACTGATCTCTCCGAAGTGACTGCTTCACCCTAGAAAACAACATACTGTATGCCTGATCACAGTGATACGTCCGGGAAAATACAAAAGATGTGCCATCACACGCCAACACTAGGCTTGTAGAAATTTGTATAAATCATGACGACCAATCGCTGCTGCACTGTCCTCGACGAAAATGGTGCCATTTACCAGGGTTGTGGAGTCGGAGTAGGAGTCGTGGAGTCGGAGTCGGAGTCGGAAGGAATTTTAGGTGGAGTCGGAATCGGAGTCGGGGTCGGTAAAAATGTACCGACTCCGATTCCGACCTCAGTTTAAAATCTTAACTAGATACTCCAAATTCAGAGCCCTGATAGCTACAATAACCACTAGACCTATACTTAAATATAGGTAATAAGTAAAAAAGGTAGCCTGATGACTCACGTGGTGGCGATGAAATGTCTTATAGGTTTACCGTTATTAATACATATTGAGATTTCGCGAAGGAGTCAGAGTCGGAGTCGGAAGTTTTGTGTACCGACTCCACAGCCCTGCCATTTACAGCAGTGCTGGTTTTTTATAACGTCGGGCAGTCCATCTTATAAACAACGCCTCGAAATACTGCTGTATAAGGCGGCAAGAAATCGCCACGGACCGGTGATGCAGAAAGAGTATAACAGGTCTCAGGGTCCGAGCACCTTGGTTGCACCGTCGCATCGTCTTCCACAGAGCTGGTGAACCGCCACTCGGCACTTACCGCCTAAATTCCGAAGAACGCAAATAAGAATATGTTTCATGTACCGTCGAAAACTGATCAACGACTCGCGCTCTCTTTGACATCAACAGAAATGACCGATGGACGGCAGCTCACTTTTGGCATAATTTTGGTCATCATTCGATATATGTGTGATGCACATTTAACAGACATTTCAGTAATGATACGAAACCCACATATGTCTTTCTACTCACAGTTTATTTAATGACGCTGTCAGTAGGTCAGGCTGTGTAGTGTCGAGGGAAACGCTTGCTGGCAAGAACCAAATTCTGCCGTAACTGCCGTGCACGAAATGCTTTAAATGCCCTCAGTGGTCTCTCCACCTTTAACAGGGCTAATTTAGCCAGGCGACAGAGCTGGCGCACCAGTGGCATCTAAAGCTTTGCCGGCGGCAACCAGGCGGCTGTACGGCCATACATGCCAGGCAGGTTTTGAGCAAGGTGTCAAACAAAAAGAGACGCCCTGGCGCTGCAGGTTGGGGGCTGGACGTGGGGCTGACATCCTTACCTCGTGACAACTGAACTGTCTCCAAACACCGGCAGCGGGGAGGCCATGGCCCGAAAACGGACCGAAGAAGAACAGGAAGAAGAAGAAGAAGAAGAAGAATAAGAAGAAGAAGAAGAAATGCGTTGCAACACCGCACGCACATACGAACAGCTCACACGTAGCGTATCGCTCAGGATACGGCAATTTGTCGTAACCCACACAATTCGTGACGCTGCGATTCCCGCATTACTGGGAAGTTGGATTACAGACACACCTTCTGTCAAAATGTTCTGTTCACAAAAAGAAATTGCTTCTCCTCATATTTTCGTAAAAATATAACATGCTTACGGGTTGGTCCGTGGGGGATCGGTCAAGTTTCTTCTGTCTCGTGTAAAATCAAGTATCGGTGGCCTACGACAAACTGCTGTTTCATGAGCGGAACGTACCAGCTGTTGCCGCGCCGTTAGGGCCGCAGGCATCACACGTACACAATATTGGTGCCAATTTTGTAATTACGGAAGACGGCTCGAGATCAAAACTCTGGTCTTCACCTAGAATACTCACAAAAATTGGCCTATAAATACTGGCTGATTAGGGATGAAAGATGTACAAGGTAAATGACAAATACGACTAACACATGTCAGCCGAAGCATAAACTGACACTAAGAATTTCGGGCAGGCATGCAGATGTTGAAACACATATGTCCGTGACATAAATACGAGACAAAAAGTGTGTGTACGGGCATTTGGGCTACTCAATACATTATCAAATAACCACGAAGCGGGCAAAGGATATAGCTCAACAATCCCCGCTGTAAACGCCACCTGCATGTTCCAGAGGTTTACGTACGTATTAATAAGTTTATTATTTCGTTCATTAAACGGCTAGGTTAGAGCCCTTCTGCGTGATACTTGTCATTCTCACGCGAGCAAGTGACATGAAGACAATACCAGCCCAGTATAATGTATCAGGGAAGCCACAATAGCCTGCCGTTCAGGGCATTTCCTGCGCGATCTATAGTGTACTCTCGTAGATGATGTACACAGGCCTACCAACATAACAGTGCGTGAATGTAGATGCGTAGGGAGTTTATTAAGTACATATGGCATCAGAAATTACGAAACACGAGAAGCAATGTAAGGCAGAACTACTGACTTATTTCTCTAGTATACAGACTTCAGTCATACAGATGCTATACGTAAGTAATGCACGTCACAGTCAAACTACAAAATGCCTACCTCATATAAGAATGGTCTTGGGATCGAAATCTAATTGAATTAAAATTGCTTATAGCTTTCATGTGCAAATATGAGACTTACTGTTACTGTTACACTTATTACTATTTTTTCGCCTCTATAAAGAATATTTACAATTGCATACTTGGAACAAACTGTCTCCAGGGTATATAAAGTTACAGCTGTTCTGCGGTTACAGTATGTCGTACATGTAATGTTAGTACATGTAATGTTATTTCCCATGATAAAGAGTCCTTAATATCAATAGGCTACTTTTCAAAATATGTGCGCAGTGCCCATTATGGCTGTTTTATGTACTTCCTTTGCTTTCCAGGTATGCTTCTCACACATTTTCTGAATGACTGTGAGATGGTTCCAGTTGCCTCTATTATTAATACTATCACTTTCGTTCTTTACGTTCCACGTAGACAGTATTAATAATGTCATATCTTTGTATTTTAAAATCTTTTCGGCTTCTTTGATGATTATCATTGTTGTCGAAAGAATGTATTCGGCTTACTGTCTGCGTTTCTCACCGCCGCCATTTTAATAACTACTGATTTATAAAAATATTTCATACACAAATTTATAGGAATGTTTATACTCTACCTTCATACAAGTGTAATTTAAAACACAATGTATGCATAACAAATTTCATACTTTAGGCTGTTTGTTATCTTTGTAAAACTGCACGCTAAATGTAAGTTTTTACAAGGTCGCACATTTCACAAAAAATTATCTTAATAAAACGTGCATAATTTTCGAAAGCCTATTACCACCCACAATGACAAGACTTTAGATGAAGTTACGATAGTGACTCTCCCGCCTAATAGGTTGACACATATATAGGCTTGCATCACAACCATGTGTTTCAAAGGATATTTAATATGCGTTCTTTAAAACCTTCAAGTAGCACATACGTGAAAATAAACATTCCGATATTCCTACACATTAAAGAAGTTCACGTCATTCATAGCTACGCACAATAGTGTTTTCAATGAAATGGCTTTTAATTAACAAATTCAATTTTGCATCGTTCCTCAAGCCGCTTGATTATGTTAGCGGCCTGTTTACTTCTTAAAGTTTAAAAACACTGCTTCGTATACTATAATCTCCTTAGTATGAGGAACGGAAGTGTCTTCTTCCCAGGAACTTTCAATACAATATCCTGTTAATTTGGCAAGAAGAATGCTTCTCTTTCTTAGAACAAACACACCTACACACAAGATTAAATTTTAAGTAAAAATTTTCCACACGCCAGGGAATCAGGATTTTCTGGAGTATGGCTAGCTCATATACGCTCAACATTTCGAAAAACAGCTTTATGTACGTAACCATTGCTTTACACAGTTTTAATGTAGTTCACATTCTGTGTGTGTGTGTGTGTGCGCGCGCGCGCGCGCGCGTGTGTGTAGAACCATAAAATGCACGTTACAGAAATTGAAGTGACTTTACGCGTTCGTTGTATGAGGTACATCCAACGGACAGCCTACGCCTGTCCATCCGTCCTTCCTTCCGTTCAGGTGTCTATTCTCCGAAACCACCAAACACATTTTCATTAAATTTTGTATCACAAGTCTACAAAAACACGGTGTGATGAATTCAGTTGCGGTTGCTGTTGGTCCCTACTTTACAGGGGAACATATCCAACTTCCATCAGTTTCACAAGAGTGTACAATCGAACATAAAGCTCCAGACGACATCAGACATACATCTCATTAAAGTCTACAACACATATTTCAACCAAATTTCGATATAGAGAATGTGAGAATTTCACGGCGACTAAGGACTATAAAATATTATCAGGTGACCAGATATGTAATTTAGAAATAAAAGCCCAATAATTCTGAAACTGGTAGCCCTAATCGTCATTATTTCATAATTCCCTGATGATGGAAGCAGAATAAGTTTCAGAGACGTTGCATTTATATTTATAATTAACACGCACAAGTTTGTCATTTCCGTGACATAGTGCATATTTAACAGGATGTAAGACAACAAATTGCCTCTCCAAATTATCATACGTACTAGTGATTAGCGTTCAATGTAAGTTTCGTTCCGCAGTCCTTATCTCTTTTGCCTACTCACAGTAGGTGTCGAGGTTCTTTATTTTCACTTGATCACACTCAGACACACACCACACTCGGTAGGACTCCTCTGGACGAGGGATCGGTCCGTCGCAGAGACCTCTACCTGGCAACACAAACACTCACAAGAGACAAACATCCATACCCCCGGTGGGATTCGAACCCACGATCCCAGCAAGCGCTCGGCCGCAGACCTAGGCCTTAGACCGCGCGGCCGCGGGGGCGTTCAGTGTAAGTACGTAAAATCAATGGAAATCATGGCCGATGACATGTCCAAAATCACACAGAATGTGTTTCTGTTTTCCGACTATTCATTACCTTGTTACAAACTAGAGCACTGTGAGTTCCTACCGACATAATTTAAAATTTTCCATAATGCAGTGTTCCGCTCTCAAAACGGAGTTACTACGCTCGGAACTGCTGAAATAGAATGACCAGTGTCTCTCCCAGTCTGAAGAATTGGATCTGAAGGTGCTGCACCTTGTAGTTATTCTACTCGTGCAAGCAAAACAAAAAATGCTATTCGTTGCGTTTTGCCGAGTAACCGGTATTTTCGTGTTGCTCTGATAATCGCATTTGCGGTTCATTAAACTGCTGGTCACGCGCAGGGCACCTTTTGCCCTCAATAGTGCCTCAACAGACCCACGTTGTCGCCCCTTTCAAATTCGAGACGCTGTGTAATACTGTTTCACAAAGCACCTAAAGTAAACGCCTTAGTATGGGGTCGCGTCCTCATGCTATATATGGAACACGATTTAAAGGATTTCGATTAAACTTCCTACTCGTGGTCAACAGTATGTATTGTCTATGGCAGGGATGACGAACCAACGGTATGCGTGCCTGAAATGGGGTGTCGAAAGAGTTTCAGCTGCATGTATGCATATTCGATGAGCCGCTTGACTGTCAAGCTAAAATGAAAGTCACTGGAAGTCAAGAGCAGTGAAGACATATTCATCCTTCGCCGGTGCGGTACGGCTGGACAGAACTGTGTTAGTGTTTAGATTTATGAATACAATGACTTGTACCAGTGCTGTACTCGCAGTTTGTAATTTCTGTTACTACTTTCAATGTACGGTTGATAAGTATTACATGATTTTTTATAGATTCATTTACTTAAATTAAATTCAGAAGCAGTATTCTTTATAAAGATTCAAGTCTTTTGGTATACGGTGATGCATCGATTGATAAATAGCTACCGAATTTTGGACGGAGTTTTCTGCAGTCCAAGATGACTGCTTGGACTCTGAAATGGTAGCATCAAGCTCCTCCGAAACCTCGATAACTATTTAACGATAGACACGGTCCCCTATCCCATAAGACTTTAATATTCATCATCACTACTGTGAGCATGTCACACTTCGCAATATTATTTATGGTCGAACAGAATGCTAGTTAGAATTTCGTGCAGCGGTAGGCACCCCTCTCGCTGACGAACATTCCCACAGATGTTGTCCAATTTTCTTATATATTCCTAGCTCTTATGACAGTTTTGAAATGTTCGCCGTCCCATGCCTAGGGGGTTTATTATTGATCCGTATCGCTCGAACAGTGCCTACTTCACATAAGGTTCCTATCCACGACCACCCTAACGAACAACACAGCTCTCATTCCACGTAGGACATACTGGATACGACAGATAACATTAAATCGCAGCACGCTACCTGCGAAGCTGATCACCCATCTGGTATACAACGCCAAAACCTAAGCCAACACGCCATCTTAAAAAGTATATATTTTATCTTTTTACCTTTCATTGTATGTATTTTTATGATATTTTAACTATATAATATAGACAAAACAGCTGTCCCTATTTTAACTGTATACACTATCTAAAATAGTGTTTTATTTTAAACTATCCAGCACGAAGAAAGGTACACTATCACAAAAAATTGTACTGAGTGGACTTACGTATACTATCATAAAATTTATGACTTTGGTTACATTATCAAATAGTTTATAGTTTAGATGCATATGGCAACTGTAGCTTATGATACCCCCCTGACGATGGTGGCTTGACCACCGAAACATGTAGCGGTCACATTGATCAATACAATGTATCATTGTGAATAGTGTGTATATCTGTTGGTTTGTCTTGACATTCGTACCGAAATTCACACACTACTAAACACGGTGCACAATATACTACAAGCAGCCGGGATACTGCGATCCGTATAGTGACCAGGCGACGGGGAATAGTCCGAGAAATCGCGACCAGATTAACGGCAGGGAGAGACGATATTTCTTTTCTCCAAAGCGTCCAGGCCGGCTGTGGGGCCCACTCTATTCTATGGATACGGGTGGAAACTTCCACGGGGGTAAAGTGGCCGGAGTGCGAAGCTCAGCACTAACCCGCATCTAATGCCGAGACGAAGAATCAGTGGAGCTTATCTCCACTCCCGCCTATGACTTCATACATTGCACAGGGGCAAATTTACATAATAAAAAATAGACAGCTCATTAATATTTAAACGTTCAAATTGATGTACTTTCCAGTATGCTGAATAGGCCTATTTAATGAAACACAAGAAAAAACAACTCGTGTGTCTGTGCGGTACAGAGTGGTATATTGTACTCAGTGCGATTAGACTTGCGACAACACTGCTAAGCAGGAACAACATAACAAGAATAAATCTGGAAACATACTCGTATATGTACTCCAAGTGAGTGCGTTCGTTCCACAGAGCCGTGCAGGTGTAATGCAACGGACAGCTATGGCGTGGCGTTCAGTTTCTTCCTGGCGACTGTCATTTGACAGCTGAAGATAACAACACAGCTTGCGGCATTGTGTTCTCCAGCATCCTTGCCTCCCTTTGTACCAGCGTATAGGGGCTCATACGGCACGGCGACATGAACTCCGAAACCGTAATCGGTTCACTATAGAGTGATAAGTATTTGTGCTGGGAAGTGCGTCAGCACGGTAAACAGAATTTCCTGTGAACAAAAGACAAAGACGACAAAATAAAGCCACAAACTAATTCCACGTCTTTCTGTAGCGAAAATGGTGTTGTGTCTTTTTGTCCACTTCGTACGCGGAAGATATCACTGCATCGATGCGGTCAAGTTCGGCTGTCACCTTCGCTGTTCTGTACACGGTGCAAAATCTCTGAACAAACGCTTTTATTTGACGACCTCCACTTTGAGGTCCGGACTGTGTTTACCGCGCGGTTAAAGATCCAAACTGTCCGACGCCGTGAGGCCAACAGCGGAGAGACGGAAGCCTGTTCCACTGGAGTCCACATATTTTCTGTATGCTTTTTTATCGATTTTATATACCAGTTCATTTTTGTGTCCCTTTAATAACTAACATTTTTCGAGCAAAGTCCTTCTCGAGTAGCCGCTAGTTCCACAGCTATTCAAGAAATTCCCGAAACTGTAGAATCCGAACTTTTATTACTGTGCTCACAGGAGTCCGCCACCGGTCTCTCACTCGAGCCAGCTCAATCCAGTCCATTTCCGCATAATATGTCTTTAAAGAAGTTTTACTGTTTTTCTGCTATGTAATCCTATGTCTCCCAAACGGTGTCTTTCCATCAGGTTTTGTAAGAAAACACTGTATGCATTCCTCTTCTGCCCCGTAAGGGCCACCACATGCCCCACGTATTTCATCCTGCTCGATTTCATCATCATACTAATATTTTATGCCGATTCCAGTGGCCGTGCGGTCTAAGGCGTAGATCTGCGGCCGAGCACTTGCTGGGATCGTGGGTTCAAATCCCACCGGGGGCATGGATGTTTGCCTTGTACAGTGTTTGTTGTCAGGTAGAGGTCTCTGCGACGGGCCGATCCCTCGTCCAGAGGAGTCCTACCGAGTGTGGTGTGTGTCTGAGTGTGATCAAGTGATAATAAACCCTCTACACCTACTGTGAACAAGTAGGTAGGAGAGGGAAGAACTACAAACAAACAAAACTAATATTTTATGAAGATTACAGATCATGAGTCTCTTCATTATACAGTTTTTTAGCCTCACGCTACTTCCTCTCCATTACGTCTAAATATATTTTTAGTTATGTCCATTCACAATAAATAAAAAATTAATTTCTGCAGATCTAACCGGTACTTATCTCACTAGACAGGCAAACATTATTTTATTTTTACACAACGGTACAAATTATCAATTTACGTATTTTTACTTTTTTCTTTTCTTTTTCCTTACTTCCGCAATTCCTTATTCCCTATATATATTTTACTTCCGCTCCTTCCATCGGTCGTTACTTGCCCTCTTCCCACAACACAAATGTCATTACGCTGAGTTCAGCACATCCCACACGCCTTGTCAGTGGCCCTGAATTCCCACAAGACGGGATCTTAAATGTTACAGCAACTTACGTCTGTCCAAGATGACACCTAGGGGACCTCTTGGAATATCTGCCGAATCCTAAGTCAAACAGTAAGCAAACAGGAAGAAAAATTGCTTGACGCAGTCCCAACACGACTTCCACAAACATTGGTCACGTAAACTGGTTCACAATCTGGATCGATATCCAGGGCAAATCACAGGATGCAGCAAATTTCCGCGATCTCGATTAAAGAACTCCTACTCCATGCTGTACGTTTCTTAATACCATGCGGGCTTTATGGTTGAATTTATTCGGTGTTTGAGGAGATCAATGCAAGTAACGTGTCCCCCAGGCCGTGCCACGGCTCAGGCGGTTAACCGCCGGCCTCCCACCGCGGAGGACCGGGTTCGATCCCGGATCAGTCCATGTGGGATTTGTGGTGGACAAAATGGCACTGGGACAGGTTTTTCCCCGAGTACTTCGGTTTTCCCCTGTCCATTTCATTCCACCAGTGTTCCATTACTAGGAAATGGATAAAAAATAATCATCATCATCGTCATCTTCATCACAGGGTTGCACAAGAAGCCTCAAGGCTGCGGTGCGTTCGTAGCGTCTGCTGCGGGGCCCTTCACCACCAAAAAAAAAGTGTCCCCCACCACCTCTACGAACAGTCACGCCTAACTTAAGCGGCTATTAAATAACAGGACTAGTTGCAAGGAATTACATTACTGATTGAATTACTGTATCCACATGTAACATTCTTCCAAAGTAATCTCCTTCGGGCGCTATGCACCTCTGCATATGAGCCTTCCACACCTCCAGGCATTAAATGAAGTTACTACATGGGAGTGCTTCGGGCACCTCTGGCGTTCTCTTCATACATTTCACTTAACAAATCGAAGGTTCTGGCGGCAGGTTTCTTCAGTTTCACAAGATATTTTGTGTTTATTAGTCAGTTTTCTAATTACGCATGATAGCGACCAAGTTAAAAATCTGCCTTTATTACTTGGCGCTACGTCAACGTAACAAGTGCAGTTTGGCACGCAGCTGGGTGAAAGGTTAAGCCGTAACTGGTACGAACTGTATTTACTTGGCGATGGATGGTCAAGGTCAGGAACTGCACGCAGTTAGTAGCCTACTTCATATTCGTGGTTCTTCAAAAATATAAACCGAAATCCGTATTCTTGAGACGCCGGATTCAATCTACACTTGGACCGGAGACCGACCACCCTGGCTGAGAGTTTTCGTGGCTTTCCTCAGTCCCTTCAGACAAATGCCAGGATATTGCCTCATATAAGTTCTCACATAATTTCCAATTCATTACCCCAGCAATCGCCTGCCATTCGACCCTTTATCTTAGCCACTGACAGGATCATATAGAAACCATAAGTAAATAAACAATACAAATCGTGCGTTGCCATGGAAAGTTTCTAACAGAAGCCTTCTGTAAACCACCAGACAGTAGATCACAGAAGTCAGGAACCAACTGCCAGATTGTCGACCGCAGAAGTACGAAATTTACTAATACAAGCCCTCTGGAAACCAGCAACCATACAATACACCACAGCAGTCTACTGGGAACCAACTTCCAGATTACCGACCACAGAAGTACCAAATATATTAACAGGCGTCTTTTGGGATCCAACTAGCAGACTACAGAACACAAAAGTGTTCTGGAAAACCTGTACCGTACTATACATAACGGACAAGTCTACTGGAAGCTATCTACTAGACTACAGAAGTCTATTGGGAGTCAAGTACCAGATCACCGATCACAGAAGTACACAAACTACTAATAACAGTCTTCTGGGAATCATCTGCTAGTCAACAGAACACAGAAAATATACTGGGAACCAATGGCCAGGACTGACCACTTCGCCGTGGTGTCTTCATCCCCACTCTACTACACAAATAATACCTCTGGATGTGGCGTTTATGACGCCTCTTACAACGCATTGTAAGCGAGGGAGCTAAGACGCTTTTGAAGAACGAACAGTGGTTTGTAACTCCTTTGCAAGTGATAAACTAATGGACTCAGCTTACATGAGAGTTACAAAATTAGAATCATCAGTGAATGTGTTTAGGAAGACAAGACTGAGTCGAGAGAAGAGGAATGTGTTCAGAAATACTGATTATTCACGTAGGGACCTTGTGAAACACCAAACTTCAAGACGTAGATGATGATGATGATGATGATGATGATGATGATGTCGACGGCGACGACGACCGCACACACACAGCAAGGTGTTCACTCAATACTTCTAACAAACCAGATCCACGAACTATGGTTCAGCCTTCTAACTCAGTCCATCACGTGCGCTGAAAAGAAAGGAGCCGAAAACGATAAATAAAAGGAAACAGGACCTGGCTTAGTAGCTACCTTAACGTCTGGTTCACCACACACACACACACACACACACACACACACACACACACACACACACATCTTAACTTCAGGCTAGTCAGTGCAGGAACTTTGTGGAGGAAAAGGTTCAAAGAGAAACAGCAAGGAACTGCTAAAATTTCCACACAATAAAAACTTGACACCAGCGTGAACGTCAAAGGGTTGCCTAAGCAGCAAGGCAAACAGATCAAAACAACAAAGCAAGGAAACACCCAGGCAAAGTAAGGTGGAAGAGACGGATGACTATGTGCAGGAAGATGCCGAATGCATATTTTGACACGGATGTGTGCACAGGTAAAACGTGCGCTGTGCAAAACAAAAGTGATTTCGCTAGGGACTTGAAGAGTGAGCTGGTAATGTCAAAACACAGTCTACATGCGACTTTTTCCCCTGTCAAAAGACGGAATTAGAAAAGTGCAGGTGCAGTATGTGAGCTGTAACCAGGAAAACTATATTTTTCGTTTGTTTAATTTAGTTTCTTTCATAATTTATATCTTTTAACAGTGAACTGGAAGTGTGCGCTGTATATAGACTTGTATATGAAATGACAATTTCAGTTTAACGTGTTCCATGTCCGTGCACTGTATCACACGAAATAAGAAACACCAACTGGTGCACTAAAATATATATAATCTTTATTCGTAAAAGTCTCCTACATGTTTCGACCCTGCTGGGCCATCTTCAGGGAAAATACTCTGGATACACTGTGGTTGCGTTTATACAGTTAGGTGTGAATGTGCCCTAGGTTTCATCCTCCGTTTGAAAGGTATCGTGTACTGTCCGCGGTCTGGTGTGAATGTGCCCTAGGTTTCATCCTTCGTTTGAGAGGTATCGTGTACTGTCCGCGGTCTGGTGTGAATGTGCCCTAGGTTTCATCCTCCGTTTGA
>BLKM01003351.1:0-10088 GCA_013340265.1 Coptotermes formosanus | reverse complement strand
TACTGTCCGCGGTCTGTGTATACACAGACCGCGGACAGTACACGATACCTTTCAAACGGAGGATGAAACCTAGGGCACATTCACACCTAACCGTATAAACGCAACCACAGTGTATCCAGACTGCTCTCCCTAAAGATGGCCCAGCAGGGTCGAAATATGTAGGAGACTTTCACAAATAAAGATTATATACATTTTAGTGCATCAGTTGGTGTTTATTATTTCGGACAATTTCAGTTATTTGCTTCTAGTTAGTACGACCATTGATGAGAATAAAAACGCATATACAGTTTTGGTGGGGAAATCTGCAGGAATAAGATCAATTGGAAGACAGATGCGTAGATCGGGGTTATAATAAAATGGATCTTTAAGAAACAGGATGGGAGGGCATAAATTGGCTTCATCTGGCTCAGGATAGGGAGACGATAGAGTTCCCGTGCACACAGCAATTAACCTCTGAATACCATGAAGTGCGAGGAATTTCTTGAATAGCCGACTTATCAAATGAAATCTGTTCCACAGAATTAATTTTTTGTATGACGGTGTAAACAAAGTGTAATACAGACACAACATCACTGACACCAAACATAAGACACTGTCGCTTGTTAGGATACCACGCTGTCCTACTACTGGAAATACCAGTTCCATCACACATTATGACCGTGATGTTATGTAAATAAAACTCTCGTATTTGTGATGTTGAATTACTGCCGAAATGTGTCGCCATCATGTATGCAGTTTACATTTTTAGGATCGTCAGTTTTCCCCACTGCAGCCAGGCAAATATAAAAAGTATCTATTATTCAGCACCTTTGCCCTACCAGAATAGGGCTGAAATCCTTCCAGTCGAAATGATTGTTCTTCCTGTACAAATAATTTCCTACAGTCATCATTCGAATAAAGAACACCGCAAACACAGTGAGTTCTGTATTAAATCCTGTCCTTTGTCAATTCAACCGAACCCAGTCTACACAGCAGAAAGTATTTCTCCTAGATATTGTACCTTGCATCGCATTTCTACCACGTCTTCTAAGTGCCAACATTCAAAAGCAATCTCGCAAAAGTGGATTCTCTGACAGGTCATGATCGTACCTGTAAATTTCTTATGAAGTTTATACCACTACGACAAACGCGCGAACCGCGGCCTGTAGGTCGGTCCACTCGCGACGCACAGTACTCATATCTTCTGCCTTCGACATATACCACAATAAATCAATTTTCACAAACTTTCAAGTCTGGTCTGCCTGTGAGCATCTGTTAAACCCCCCCCCCCCCCCCCAATAACGTCTGTGGCGAGCAGACCAGTCTGGACCAGTACTTCTCAACTGGTGGTCCGTAAACCACTGAGGATACACAGCATAATTTACTTCGACCAGCAATTACAGTTTACATAATTAAAGTGATACCACAGTTTGGAAAACTAATAGTTTCAACTAGCGGTTGAAGAGCTGCGTTTGACATTACTACTACAGCCTTCGTCGCTTCAGTTACAGCGTTTAATGGTATCACGGACAAGTAATTATGAATTTTCTGGTTTGTTGGCAGCATCCCTTAACAACTTAGAGGCGGAATTGTGTTACGAATCTGAGATCTTACGAAAACTTTTATTATTCCGTATGCTTTCGCGCGTATTAACTTAACTGCAGATTCAGCAACTGTGATTACGAAGACTCTTTGTTTTTGTTGATACACAACACAAAAACGACGGAAACCGGCACAGAGCAATCAATTTAGCGACTGACCTATGGGCTGGGCGACCGACGCATCGTGTTTCGATTACAGGTAGATGCAAGAGATTTTATCTTCTCTAGAACGTCCAGACTGGCTGTGGGGCCCACCCAGCCTCGTATTCAAGTAAGTACCGGGCGATATTTTCCGAGGAATAAGGTGGCCGGGGCGGCAAGTTAGCCACACATCCACCTAGTGCCGAATTTAAGAGTTCAATGCATTCCAAATTAGCTCCCCAACATGCTTCTGTTGCGTGCGCGAGGGACAATTCTGCTGTCTTTTGAGGACGTTAACTTCTATTGCCGCAAATGATCTTTACATTGGTGTGAAGAGTAAGTGACATTTCCTGCATTATCACTGTTGGTAGTGTACAATTTCAGATAGACAGGGAACCGCACCTTGGAAATCCCACACTTCTCTCGCGAACTGTGTATCAGGAAATACACGGACCCGCCGAGCTGGATGACTAAAAGAAAAGGAAAGACAAATAGAAGCGAAACTCTTGCTAAATCAAATATTGTGGATTCCATTTATTTTCAATAAGGAATCACTACAAAGCTCCACAAGGAATCGCAGATACTGGTGAAAGTAACATATGAAATGGATCTGCGGCTAAACTTAGTGGAATCTGTTAAGATGGGAAGACCAGAACCCTCAAACGATGCTCTGTCTTCACACAGCTTTGATTAAAATATCGTGCAGAAAACCAAACATTTCCAGCTACGTTTCGCCCATTGTGGTCTTCCTTTGCATTATGTCGCGTAAGACATCCAGTCGTTAGCACTTCGCCTGTTGCAGACGACATAGCGGTGACTCATTACAGCTGATAGGCGTATCCTACATCGTAAATATATCACAACCGAGATAAAAGGCTTCAGCTCGCAATAGCATTCGGTATATTTCTTTCTCAACACTTCCGATTAGTGGCATAAAAACCTAATAAAAATGCAAAGAGTAGTAATCTCTTTATGAAAAGGAGATAAAAGCGAGACTGTAAGTAGGGGAATTACCTTTAAGCTTGCGCGTAATTATTCTGTCTTCGAGATTCGTAATGATTTAACAATGCTGTATCAACATGTGCGCGCCATTACTCGCTGAATAGTTTGACAGGCTGGTTACATAAGCCTCTCGTGTGACTGAAATGGCGAGGAAGTGGCAGTAGTATATTTCAAGGTGCTGTCCCCGAATTTGTCCCGGAAGACAAAGTACACTCACCGACACTTGAACCGTGGACTTGCCAAGCACTCGTCAGCACCGTTACCGCCTGGTTGAGTACAGCTGTCGGTGCCCGCGAGCGCGTGTAGTGTTCTCCTTATGCGTACGTAATTTAACACCACACCATAGACATATGGGGGAATAATTTATAGCTCCATGTAGTCAGCTTCGATACTAGATGGCGGTGAGCGATTATCTTCACGCTGCTGCCGCTTTAACGCCAGACGGTCCTCAGTAGCCATCGGACAGCTGACTTGGTGGAACCCGCTGCCTGAGCATACACGTAGTATGGAAGAGCAAAGTTCCTCCTTCTGTTGGGAATTGAACCCGGTTCTCCGACCATGACTGAGTTATGCCTAAATATATATAGCCTATGTTTAAGTTAAAAATTACCTTCAATGCTGCATCAGGTAACTGACGCAGCTCGAGGAAAAGAAAATGCGGGAGATCGGTCACACAGAACGGCAATAATAATGACAGGGATCTTAAATCGCAGTGCGCGACCTTATGTATTTAATTCTAGTGGCTCAGAATAGAAGTCAAAAGGACGAATTTTGTAAACACGAAAATGAATCATCCTGTTTCATACAAGCAGGATATTTCGTGACCATTTGAATAACAATCAACCTTCAAGGAAGTTTCTGCTTCAGGAAGTAAGTTACAAATTTATCAGCACGGTGACGGAATCAGACAACTTAATTACGAAACTCTGAAGAATCGACAGACTCGTAATCTCCGCTCCGAGGTCATAGTGCACCTGCGCTAGGTCAGATGACTGTGGTATGGATATTGCGCACCATTCTTTACAACACACGTGTCAATGTAGTGGCGCAATGTGTGAATACGTATTTATGTAACGGGCACGATAATTTTGAAAGTTCGGTTAAAGGAAAATATTTTTTTTAGAAATCAGCTTTTTGCAAATGCTATAAAACATTCTAAATACGTTAATCAGCCATCGACCTGTTAAAATGCTTTGAAATATTTTATTGGTTTTTCTTCTTTATCAGTATCAACGTGCGTGTAAGTGCAGTACGTTCTTTGGGACAGTATTTGTACAAAGGAAAAGTGTGCATTACTGTACGCACACATTTTGGGTAATACGGTACATAAAAGCTGAAACTTGATACCATGTCTTCCAAGCACGTTAGGATTCCTTGTTTACCCACGGAAAAGTTAAAGTGGCCCTCACCACCCGCTTCGTTCAGAAGACGTGTTGTTTCAACTTCGTCGGTTTGTGCCTGCGTAACAACAGTTGAAACGCGTACCGCGCGCATCGAGTCTTGTCATATTTTCTGAATGCTGTACCATCAGTTTAACACAGCGTGCTTGTCTTGTTTATTTGCTGCGGATACAAACGTGCCTTTACAAAGCTGATGCTTCTCTTCGTACGTAAGCTTTTCCCTGCTTCAAAGTACAGCACTATAATTTTACCTGCTGGTTTGACTGAGTTTAAAAACTTGGTCTCTCACATTCAGGGAAAAAAGAATAATTTTAGGGTGTGTGTGAACATTGTGCTGAGGAAAGTGAGTGGGCCTAAAAGAAAGGAAGGAACACAGAAAAATGGAAAATGACGAGCTTCAAGACTTTGTCCTTCGCCACATTTTATTCGAGCGATCAATATGACTTGAATTTAAATCAAAGATGTTGAGACGGGAGGCGCATGCAGCACGCATGGAGGAGAAAGCAGCATCAAGGCTTTTGGAAGGTAATCGTGAAGAAAAGATGCCACTTGGAAGACACAGGCGCAGATGGGAGGATAAGATTAAAATGGATCTTCAAGAAAGAGGAAGGGACAACACGGACTGGATTCGTCCGGCTCGGAATAAGGGACAAGGGGCGGGCTCTTGTGAACACGCTAATAAACCTTCGAGTTCCCTAAAATTCGGGGTATTTCTCGACTAGCTGAGGAACTACTAGCTTCTCGAGGCCTCTGCTCCATGGATTTAGCTAGTTCGTTTGCCTACCAGAAGAGGCTTACCGGGAAGAATGTTTAGTACACCACTACAGGCAGGAAGAAAAGATTCCACCTCCGGTGGGCGCAGAGACATTGAAATAATGAGCGTTCTACTATCACGTGCAACAGTTACCATTGCACTGAAAATGAACAAGTTTCAGCTTTTAGGTTGCCGCGTTGCCTGCGCGCGTGCTGTCGTACAAAGTAACGTACTCTATCCATGCAATTGCATAACTGCTCACGTAAAGTTGTCCGTGCCCGCGGAGCCTCACTGTCCGTTCGTTCGTGCCCGTCAGCACATCACCAGCAGACACTTTGTCCCAAGACGTCAGAGGAGGTAACATCATCCGGCGTTATGGAACGGTTTTTATGCTGCATTTGCACTCTAGTTACAAACCATCGTACTGTCCACGTCGGGGTTAACCGATACTACGAACGTGTAAATACTGAATAAACTAATCCGTTATCCCGCCTACGGGCGGTCACTGTACTCACTGGGTTATTGAACTAACAATTTTTAAAAGTTAAAAAATGGTAAAATCTGTCCACATATATATTTCATGTAATATTGTTACTTCAGTCATATCATTGTGGGCATTACATCGTGAGCGGATGTGAAGGCAAACAAAATACAGGCCTGCTTGTACTGTTGATTGCCACTTGCTGGAACTAAGCTCATTTGTTTGGAACACTTCGTGGTTTTCCTCAGCCCTTGCGGATGATCTGTAATTTCCGATGTGGCACTTAACGATCTTACCACGTATGACATAGCTTAAAGGACACCCTTAAACAGAAATGAGAAAAAAACTTCACTCTTCCTGGAAACACAGATTTTCTAGTTGCGACACGTTACGCGGTCACAAATGTCTTGTGCCACGTAAATAAATAAATAAGGAAGGAAATAAGATGTGGCGTGCCGCTTATCCGATGATACTGGTTTCATTCAGCAGCTAAAATAATTACGCTTACTCGCCAGTCGCTGCAGCGCAGCGGACTTCTCGCGCTGTAGTGTACAAACATTTATAACCGGAATTCACAACATGGACACGAAAAATGTTCTAGTAGTCGTGACAAGAGGTAATCGATTCGAAGCTTGGCCGCGCTAACTAACATTTAGGGGTTTTCGTTTGTCTACATGGATGTCAGCAGCTTCCTAAAAAGGTCCACAATATTCATATTTAAAGTTCTTGTCTATTCGCCATTTATTACAATTGATTTGAAACAAGGCGATGTTTTATTACTGCTGTTTTTCGACTTTACTTTATAACTACAATGAAGGTCCAGAAAATCAAGTGGTGGTGGAAATAAATGGAACACATCAGATTCTGCTCTGCGTAACGGAGTTCCTTATATGTGGCAAAAGCTACAGAAAATTCGCTGAAATTTGGCGGATGGGCCGAGCTAAGCTAACGGAGAAGTAACATCACGACCCACGAATGCGTCAACAACAACTTCGGCCTTAAGACGAGTCGTATTTACATGGCCTAACTTTGGAGGGCAGGCCTGTTAATTCCACAAAAAGACAGAAGATCTATTAGACGCTTATGTCTTCCTGAAATAAATGAGGAAGTTTATTTTCATGTTTCGTCGCAAGAAAGCAGGACAAAACCATAACCTAAAAAAAACCACAGATCCTTCGAAAATATGGCATACTTCAAATACTTTGGAATGACAGTAACAAACAAAAATTTACACTCACGAAGATATTAAAACATGAAATTTCAGGACTGCTTTTTACAAGTCAGATCAAAATCTCCTGGCCTTCCATCTGCTGCCTAACAATACAAAGATTCAAAAACATATTATTTGACCTTTTGCTTTATATGGATGTGAAGATTTGTCTCTCATTCAAGGGGAAAAAGCCAAGGTTGAAGGTGTTTAAGAACGGGGTGCTAACGCGGATATATCGATGGAGTTATGTGAGAGAACGTAACAGGGGAGTTAATCGCATACTGTTCTTTGACTTCAATATTGTTGATCTTCATCTCGAACCTCTCCATGAAACTCCTGCGTTTCTATTCTACTTACTAACGGTTTTTCATGAAGTTTCGCAACCATAAGATAGTAATCAACATCACAGTCAAGTGGCATTCCAAGCATACTTGAACGCCACATGCTATCTATCAAGACGCTCTGATTTCCATGCCTTCCTGTCAAGGAAAATCTGTGTCTATTTAAGAAAGTTTCGATGTGGGAACATCGTGATGTTGAAAACTAAATGTTTGAATGTATAAAAAATTACGAACCTAGCACCATTATACAGCGTGTACTACATCTGTTGGAGAAGCTTTAGAGCCCGCACAAATCCATGGAGGAAGGAAGGAAATGTACGTGTGCCGGGATTCGAACATGACGAAAAGCAATAGTGGTGGCCACTACACCACGACGTTTGTTCAGATTCATGGAAAGTTCTCCATGTTTCCTAAACGCAGGCACTGTAATCACCAGCGAGGAGTGGCACATGCTGACGTAAAGTTATCCTGTCAGCTTTGGTCTTGTCACTTTCAAAACATGTAAAAATGAAGAGGAGGAAAAAGATGCGTGGGAACTGCGTCATAGCAACTCTTGTGTTCAATGCAACTGACAGACACGAATTGGTGAGCAAACTGTTACTATACAAATGCAAAATGCTTGCCGTATTTGGTGGTAAGTAGTGAGGTAATGCACACGACGAGGAAACAGTCGCAGTTGTGGCATACAGTGCCAGAAGGCATGTCACGTCATTGTCAGCAGTGAGATGCGGGCGAGTGGGAACGCTGTAATGAGCGAACAGCCTCACATTACCACGTACAGGCCCCCAGTGTGCGGTCTCGTCTCGGAGTCAGGCGAGGTTTCAGGTGTAGGTCTGGACAATTACAAGATGATACAGAGAAACGATTAAAATTAAAACTGCTTTTGTTTTGGTCTGGATTACAGTACATAGGACAAGGGAAGGGACACGATTCTAAATGGAATGCCTGGCATAAACTCCTAAATTTAATCTGTTCTTTAATTTCCTCGTCAATCTACTTTTCATTCCTTAATATCGTTTCTGAGGTAACTGAGCTTAATCCAAACCTTCAAATGTTCTATTGCGTTATATATTAGCGTCTAATGTCCGTTTGGATATAAATAAATGCATGTGCTAGCGCCTACTTCGCGTTTAGATATAATTGTTTATACATTACTTTCTCATTTGTGTTTAGTTATAATGAAATGTGTATACAAAGATCTCTGTTGAGCTGCTTCGGTAACGTCTGAACTCACACAATGAGCGCTTGAAGAAACTACGGTTGTCGCTTCCTCTCAGTACTTCCCATAAACAGTGCGCCAATTCTAATTTTACGCGTCACATCCACAGCATTTTAATACAGTGTTGTAAAACAGTCACTAAAACGCAACCAGAGGAGACTGCAAAAATGTTGATGTGATGATCATTTAAAATTGCACTGTTTCATGCGGTGGGATGATTACGAATAATGAACCGGGAACTAAACAGAACTAAACAGTCGTTACCTATCTTAAGATGCTATCACATAAACATGCGTGGAGATAATGAGTAAAACAAAAAATACCTCAAGCAGGATTTTCTGGCACCTTCCCGAGATTGCGAAGCAGAAATGATAACGACTCAATGGCGACATTCATGGTGACATCACAGAGTGGTAAATATTATGAAGGCACATACGTACAGCTGTCAAATTTAAAACTGTTAACAAGAAGCAGATTACACCATACTTCAGGTTTTCTCAGCGATGCTTCTAACAGTTCAGTCGTCTGGGATGTAAGGCCGGGTCGATTGATAAATAGCTACCATTTCGAAAGATCGCAGTGCCTTCTTCAAGCAGCCTGTAGCTACTTACCAGTAGACACTGCCTAACATCCCAGATGACTTCAATCTTCAAAAAATGGAATACACTGCGGTAGAGTCTACTGCCTCAACAAATCCACAAATATCTGTTTCTTGTTCATGACAATCGACGTGAGGACCTCGCGAAAACGAAGTGTGTTGTACCGCTACGTCATGAAGTCTGACTACAGCAGTTTGTATCAGACAAGACATTCAAATATACCTCTCTCGTTGGTCCCTACCGGGGCGTAACAAAGTCGAGTCCATTACGGGACGAGCCCTTCAACCGCGGGCCAAGTGGCCACCATTAACTTTATGCATAGAGAGATTTGCTTCCTCTTTGTCGAGAGTCCTTTAGTACCAATGTAACTTCGCTCGGAAATTATCTTATTTATAGAATTTGAATAGGAAAGGGGAATTCCAATAAGGCCACATGACGGTAAGTATGTAGGTCCAGGATCTGAAGGCACAGGTGCTTGAATGTATGAAGACCTAAACATGAAAACGTTCAAACGTAACCATAAAATATCTGCTGGGATATTTCCTACAAGAGTTTCTCCATATGTTTGTAGCGTGGGTAGGTATAAACATTTTAACGAGGTATTTGTAAAACTGCCTCATATTCCTCAACGACAGTGGTAAGTCTGCATTTCTGGTACGAACTAGGAGCCAGAATTGTAAGGCACCTTCTTTTCTTAACACTTTGAAGAAACGATGTCATTTAAAAAACACAAAAAAATTCAGTTACTACTTCACTGTAAACTCTCTGCGTCACTATTACAAACACAAATCGGTTAATGCTGTTCAGGGGAAGAGTGGATGCTTCTAAGAATCACACGAATTACATAATCACGTTCTGTGCGCAAAATGTGAAGATGTTTACAACTGAGTCAGATGGTACTTAACATTAGCCAGTGTGATGTACAGGAGTGTGGAAGATAAGTAGGCCTTCGAGATCAACTAGTATGTCCGCGTTTCCTCTCTTTAAAAATCTAAAAAATCCAACCGACCCTGACGGAATTTGGCATCAACCTCATACCACGGAAGGCCATTCCATCCTCATATGTTTTTAATTTCTGAAATTCGGTATTCAAATAACGATAAGGCAAACTAATGAAACTGAGGCGGGAGCTACATTAGCATCGATTAAATTAGGATAATGAAGTGCTGTGTATGGCATGAACTCTTCGAAAATATGCAGCGCTTGTTTAGGTACTGTTTTGAGGCAACGTAAAACAGCCAAATGGAGGATGGTGGAATTTTTTAGCTTCTCCGACAAATTTAATGCAGGAATGATTTCTGCTTAAGTAAAAAAAAAATCTCTCCCCTACAACAACAACAACAACAACAACAACAACAACA
>BLKM01003339.1:0-12040 GCA_013340265.1 Coptotermes formosanus | reverse complement strand
AACCCGCACTACCTTATGCGGCATCCGGCTGTGCACTCATCACAAACTGGACGGCCACTTGGAAGTGCAACCCGCACTACCTTATGCGGCATCCGGCTGTGCATGACTCATTCCCGGTAGCCTGATACCTGCGTGTTCGCTTACATAGCATTCACGCAGGCTTAATCACACACATCAACAATTCTTTAGAACAGTCCACGTTCAAAATCCGAGCACGGCAGAAGTAAATTATTTCTGTTGGTCTTTAATATGAAGTAGAGTGCAACAGACAGAGCTTTCTTTGTGACTTAAATTCTTGATGTTGCTGCTATTATTATTATTATTATTATTATTATTATTATTATTATTATTATTCGTTATCACCTTTATGGAGGGTATTTACAATTATATACCTGAAACAAACCACGTTTCTAGGGCATATAATTTTGCATCTAGTGTATAGTCACAATTTATGCTACACGCAATGCTATTTCCCCCGAACTACGTGTGCAGGAGCCCAATATTGCTGTTTTCTGTAGTTTCTTTATTTCATGCTTTCCCGGTATGTTGCTCAGGTATTTCCTTAATGATTTTTAACGTTTCCAGTTGACCTATTATTGCTGGCATCACTTTTGGTTTTACATTCAACATTCCTTGTATTTCTATTATTAAGGTTTTTATATTTTAGAATCATCTCAGCTTCTTTCTTGATCACATTTCTGTCTCTTGAAATTGCAACATCTATTTGCATGTTCCTTTTTCATTTTCCCGGATTAGGATGTCCGGTTCATTATTGAGGATGGTTCTGTCGGTTTGCACCTGTTGATTCCATAATATTATTACCATACCTTTAGGATTCGTTTCTGTTAATTTTGATACATGCTTATACCAGTGTTCATTGTCTGATATGACCCTTATTTCCTTGCATACGTTAAAGTGCAGTTGAGCACACAATCAATTATGTCTCTGTACGTACTGTTCCTTTGCCAGTACTGGACATGATGACATTATGCGTTCTACTGTCTCGTCAAATTGTTGCCATAATCTGCAGCTGCCGTCTGTTTCTGATTGTGATATTTTTATTGCATAGTATTTTATTTGTAATGCCTGATCTTGTGCTGCTGTTATTTCACTTTATTATTATTATTATTATTATTATTATTATTATTGCTGTTGTTCGTGTAGTGTAATACAGGGGCAAATTTACAAGTCGGTTTCTTAAGCTTTCAATTCCATTCAGAAGAAATGTCCACGAAACTTTTTGTTGCGAAACTACTGTTTTTCAACTGGCTTTCTGAGGCAGTGTGTATTGGTGAAGTCTATTCATTTCTGACTTATTTTACGTATCAGATTACTTAACTGGGCGCTTAAACACTCAAAATAAGAGATAATGGTCGGCACACAATCCCAGACTACTGCTCGCCACACTAAATGCCGTCACATGATGTTAAATTTGTGAGTATGTTATGCGGTGAGCTGTCAAAGCAACAAGAATCATTTGACCCGTCTACACTTCGAACACAATAAATTCTGAAGTAGACAGAAGGCAAATTCCCGTACTTTTATACTGAACGCGATGACGAGGTGCGTATGGATTCTACCAGTAGGACGATGCAAGCTCCTACACAGCCAGTGACTCAACGGTCGCCTTACGTTATGTTTGGGACGGCTGAGTAATTAATCAGCCGTCTTTTGTGTCCTCATGGTTCATATGATACAAGGCCATGTGACTATTATCTGTGTAGTCGGTTGAAAGACAGCACACAGAGGAAGACCGTAAATAAATTATGCGGTATACAGGATCGGTAATTTATAGACAAAAACTGAACAGTTTTAAATTACATGTTCACCAGGTGTCAAGCACCCATCAGAGTTGCAGGATGTCATGCCCAGTGTTTGTTTAAACATGCGGTAATTTATATTACACAATGCGGATTGTTCGTTGACATGACATGGGCGTGGCTATAGATTCTATGCACAGGTTCCGCTCTAAGCTGGACACACTGTATAATGCAGATTAATGTTCGTCTTCGAAGTTTAACTAAGCCCTCTTATCCGGTTCCTCTTAAATAACTGACAGTAATTCAACTAGTAAAGAAAGTTCCCGCCTTCTCTTTATTGCGAAAGAATACTAACCCTTCGACACGTAAGTTCACATACAATAATATTTAAAATCTCAGATCACATTACAGAAAGAACTTTCCATATCAATTACCAAGATCTGTTGCCTAATTCTGTACAAGCAAATATTCTATGTTTGTTCAAAATCATATAAACCCATGAATTCACACTGTGGCCAAAGAATGTGGTACGTAACTTGTTATTATGCAACACCCTACACATTCTGAATAGATGAATTCAACCTACACCCTTACGCCATGTGTATTTAAGAACGAGTTCAATGCTTTGTCAAACATTTTGTAATATTCATACAAAGCCTTTTCTCTCACCTCTAAGGCAGGCATGTACCCTTATTTTCTCCTATCCTACTTTTATTTCTCCACCATAATTGCATTTCACCATTCTCGAACTCTTTATTTCTGTTTCCTTTCATTTTTATCTTATTCTTTTCCTTTCTTCTTCCATTGCTCCGGGTACTGTGTATGACTGGGAGGTAGGTATATACAGCAATGTACCGTAGTCCCCGTCCCCCCGGAACTCGTTGGGAACTTGCTACTGGACGGCTGGGCGACAGCCACGTAGTTGTGAGTCTGTGCGGGGAGGGAAAAGCAGTTGCGTTATATTTCCCTTGCTGCGTCCCTGACAACAGGAATGGTGACAGAGACAGTAGCATCCTGGCTGAACATGCGCCCAGCCTGCTACCCCCGCTTCATGGTACGAGACCTTCTTCTCAACACTGCCCCAGCTACAGATCTGCCAACATCTGCACAATCACCCCAGTTCTAAACACCACATTTTGCACCTCACATCCCATTAAGATCCCAATTCTCCGGGATGTTACGGCGTGTGGACTAATAAGTCACCGACGTTTCGAAGAAGCGTAATTTCTACATCTTTAAGGTCAACCAGCCCAAAATACCCGGAAGGTGAAACCATTAGTATCCTTCGAATACTCGCCAGCTGTTTACCACTCGACACGGCGTATAGCATGAAACTGTAATTTGTATTAGAAACACAGTATGTTCTCTGTGAGGTACGATAATCATCCTTATACATAAAAATTCATTTTAGTCTTCAAACGGTTAAAATTATATGCCTCATATATCACTACACTACAAGTAAAATCCAGTATTTTTTGCATTAATTTTATGCATTATAATTTTAAGTCTATTGCAAGCTATTCAACAGTTTTTCTATAGCCTGTGTTTTCGAAGTTCCATACTTAATAACGTCTACTCCATCAATAATATTTACAGTTCTGTTTGTTTACCGTTGCAAGTTTACGACTGTTACATGACTGGTAACTTGTAACGGCTTAAGAGCGTATTATATTTTTGACGCTTACGTTCAGTACGTTTTCTATACGCCCAGTTTCCCTGAACAACTTTAAAACGTGCTGCACTCAACACAACAATTTTAAACTTTCATCGTACTGTCCTAATATTCTTCCCTCAAACAATTAACAATAAGAGGATCCACCCCCAAAACACAGCGTCACATCCCACAAGTTTGGGTCCTCAAGACACCGCTGCGACAACCCTTGCACTGAAGCTCCTAATGCCATATAGGCCTCAAGTAGCGCCTCCACTGACAAACAGGAACAGAAGGTCGACGTTTCAAACTCCTGTAATGATTGGTTTGCTGGCTGCATAAAACAGTGGTTGAGTAAAACCGTGACCTAACACGCACAACTGTGTTTCATATTCATGTAAACACCGAGTGACGCTAACTTCTCTCAGTACATTAACTTCAGCCCATTAGTCGCCGGCTTGTCATCGGAGAGGCCCGGGTTCATTTTTAGGCCGGTCTATGTGGGATTTTTGATCGACAAAATGGCACTGAGACAGGTTTCTCTCCCAGTATATCGGTCTTAGTCTGTCGGTATCATTCTATCAATGCCCCACATTCCTTCGTTCATTAATTAATTACTTCATTCATTCATTCATTCATTCATTCATTCCATTCATTCACCACTTTATCACCCAAGTTACGTAATCTTAGCTTTTGATAGCGTCAGTGAAAAACAAGTAGAAAAAACAGACATTGCTGTCTCAGTGAATACATGGAAAACATTCCCCGTTGTAAAAATATGATTTTTTCCATCATAGCCCCCCCCCCCCGCAAGCCATTTCATTATCCGGCCATTATTAACGCCTTGTTACATTACAGAATATGACTAGTCCGCGATAGTTCTATGTATGATAATTCAGAGAGAGACGAAGTGTTTGTTTAACGACATTGTCAGTTATGAAGATTATATACAATCAATGGCAAACGGGTGAGTGAATGCGTACGACCACCTGCACAAAAATACTGACAAAGGAAAACGGACCTACTGGCAGTAAAGACTGTCCCAATGCCATTTTGAACTCCATAAATCCTACATGATTATACAGTACATTGTATTAAGAAAAGGTAATTTGTGTTAACAACGCTCTTGGAGTGTCAGCATTAAAGCGCCAAACAATAATTGAGTGTTCGTCTTGAATTCATAGTTACATAGACAAGAAAAACTGTACGAAATCACAGTCATCGGGAAAAATTCAAAGATATATCTAATAAATCACAATGCAGTAACACAGACTAAGTCCTGTATGTAAATTCCCTTATTCCGAAAAGACTTTACTGATCGACATCCGGATATCGACGTTATGTGACATTATTATCATTAGTATTAGTATTATGAATTTCACTGTTTTTATTTCAGTGCGAGAGCCTGTAAATCTTAGCTGAATTATAATAAAGACAGGAAACAGGGCACCAAGATTGTAATGTGGATCCCCTCGTTGATTAACAAGCTTAATTTTCCACTACACACCGGCGTGATGTATATATAAAGACGGTTGAAGCGACCTCGCAGTCCGAAATATGGTTTGGATATACAAGCCGGAGGGACGTAATTTTGTTCGCGGAGAGTTGGCAACAAGAGGGGTAGGTAGCTGTGACTACGGCAGTGAAACCCTGCGCTAGACCAAGCCGAGACCCGGCCATCCGGACTCAACCAACCGCCGACCGTCCTATCATCGGTGACTTGTACACGCGTTGTAGACCGTATCAACCAGCCGGGCCGGTACAAAACATATAGTGCAGCACGTGGAGGGCACCGTAATTGACGCCATTACACATACGCCTTCGCATTCAGGCTCAATGACACCCTTCCGCAACCCTCAGCACATTAGCAGCCGGGGCAACTTTTCAAAATTTTTTTATCGACAAACGCCAACGTCAAGGTAACTTAGTCAACTCGCTTTTTGCTGCAGTAATGCGACGGACGGACAGACCAAGTCGTGTGTATCGCAGGTATAATAACCCAAAAAGAAAATGATATTGTATTCATAGAATGGACGGCGACCCACCGAGTGTACGTTACCTTTCCACCTCCGCCAGACATGCACACAGACGTATGTGTATTATGGTGTTACTGGTATTACTGGGTTGTATTGCGACGCCATGTGAAGCCAACCCCGACGCCAAACGTCTGTACGATGACCTACTCAGCAATTATAATCGACTGATCAGACCAGTGAGCAATAATACAGACACTGTTCTAGTGAAACTGGGCCTGCGGTTGTCTCAGCTCATCGATCTGGTAAGTAAATCATACCACATAATACACAAAAATTATTCCACATAATGTAATTTATAGATATTGACGTCCATAATATTACTGTAACCTGAATAATATGCACGTTTATAAATACCAATGCGAGTCTGTTGTAAAACAAAGTTTAATGTTATCTAATATGTTGACAGAAAGAAAGAATCCCTGCTAATCAGGTTCATTTTAATTCGTTAAGTTATGATGTTATTAATAACACTTTGTCCGTCTGTATATCTATTAACCCCATGACGATTGACGTTCACCTAAATTGTGTACAACGATTCAGTGCTTATCTCCTAGAACACAAAGCCCGTCTCCACTACAAAGATCAATGGGAAAATAACGTGTTGTGGATAAAATTTTTGTTTAGTGTCAGGATAATAACAAACGTATAAATTCTCTGTTTGACAAACTGCCATCACCTAGGGCCACAACAGGTGGTACACAAAGTCTGCAGTGTGCTTTAAAAGGTTAATTAATTTAAGGCCAAATACAATCAGGTGCTCTTTAACCCTTTAAGACGAAGCGTATCTGTTTTATACAAGGACTCAGTCCGTACCGCGCTGTAAACACTCTCCACTTCGGTTATAAAAACCAGTCTCTTAATGTTTTATAAGGCAAAAGTTGCTGTTTGTTCTGAGATCCGTACAAAACACATAAACGCAATGTGGGCACCACGTAGAATTTTTTAACCTTAAACCTGGTGGTACGTAAAGTTACCGCTAGGCTTTAAAAGGTTAAAGTGAGAACGTGAGCGATTTTCGACATATTCCTCTGTTCTACAAACATTAATTTTAACAGTCCGAATGCCGTTCAAACTAAAAACGAATAGCCAAGTCACTTACACGTAAGTTGCTCATTAACAATGCCATACAGCTCTAATCTTATCACATATATGCAATAAATATACAGTGTAAGAATTTTATTTCGTCAAGAAAGGAAAGCTTTAAATGTCAGAAGCCAAATATAAATTCTACATTATAAATTTACTGTCTTCTTCCTAAATGCTGTTTCTTATCTCCTTTAAACTAACGTCTATTATTGCAGTTTTGCTTACTTTCCCATTTACGCGCTTAGCAAATTATCCGTCTCTTCAACCATTTAACTATTGTTAATTTTACTCACATGTTAATTTCGTTCTTTCATTTATCCTAATTCCGTCCATTTTCTCCTTTATTTATAGTACAACACAAATTTTAATTATTATAGTCACGTTTACTTATTCACTAACGAATATGTTGTTTTATTTCACTGCTACACACCCAGGCTGCTGCAACATTACTTGTATATAAAGGCGTGGCATTTTGTCCTCAATGTGTACGTGTTTCTATCGACAGCAGAAACTTTACGTGCAGGGATTGGGTATTAGGGATGGGTGCCTTCCGCAAATTCTTAACTGGTTTGTGTTGCCACAGAAACCGGGGCTGCTTCCTTCTCAATCACCCTTGTTCCTCTTTCTATCAGTTCTCCACGCGTCTCCCTCAGATCGATCCAACTGTCTCTATGCTCGTACATTCACCGCTGCTCACGCGGTTTGTACAGCCACTGATATCGTCTCCTTCCGTGCAGATGAAATTTCCTCTCGTCTGCTGCAGCAGTGCTTATTTTACCGAGTTGGGTATAAACCTTTTGCTCCGTATTTGTATTACCGGCTGAAGTGAGGCAATTTCAAAACGTTACGAATAGCAATATTCACCGGTATTTTATAACATCTGTAAATAATGAGCAGCATTTAGATTACAGTTCCGGTGTTCATATACGCCCACCCACTGAATTGTAATTACACATTCTACGTAATAAAAAGAACGACTTGAAAGTCAAAGAAACTGACACAACAAGGCTTTCACATTATAGAAAACTTATATCTAAGTAGCATAGATTAAATGATCTCAGGATGATAATACTTCAAAACTTGTGTGCACAATTTTTCCAAAAATCTACGCGCCATCTTAAAAAACAGAATACGATACTTCAAATATTTCCTACATTTTAACGTTGCAATAAATTTATTATAGTAGTTTGGCGCAGAATACAAAAATAACAATATCCGTAGAACTGCCATCGGCGTTCCAGCCATTACCTTCATAAACGTATTTTAACCCTTTAGCGACGAAGCGTATCTGTTTGATATAAGGACTCAGTCCGTACCGCGCTGTAAACACTCTCCACTTCGGTTATAAAAACCAGTCTCTTAATGTTTTATAAGGCAAAAGTTGCTGTTTGTTCTGAGATCCGTACAAAACACATAAACGCAATGTGGGCACCACGTAGCATTTTTTAATGTTAAACCTGGTGGTACGTAAAGTTACCGCTAGGCTTTAAAAGGTTAAATGGTTTACGGGAGCTTTCAGACTTCCGCCGCGATGTAGTTGAGGTTTTCCCTCTTCGTACGTTGCGCGGCGTATGTCGGTTGCTGGTTACCGACGTTTCGAGATCTATATCGATCCCATATTAAACAGCCAAGCAGTTCAAGTCTTACTGAGACTGCCTGACCCTTGAAGAAGGGATCGAGATGCTCCCTCGAAACGTCGGCATTCAAGGGTCAAGCAGTCTACGTAAGGCTTGAATTACGTGACCCTTGAGAAGATGGGACAGATATGCTGTCTCGAAACGTCAGTAACCGAAAATTAACCTACGCATCGCAACATCCCATAAGAGAGAAGGCCTCCAAATGGTTTTCGTCAGACGACATCGATTCCCCAGTGTGCAAACTTGCATAACCAGCTGTAAACATCAGCCCCTCATGTGATAGTGGTGTTATGTTTTTGTTATTCCAGATATGAATAACATTAAAGGACGATTTCAGCGTTCTCGTATTCGCTTATTTGTTTTTATTCACTTAAGTTCTACGACGAAAAAATTTCGCAGGTTCTAGGACCGGTACGTCAAAGAAGCAAGAAAAAAATTATCGTGCATCTGAATAATGCACCGCGCCACAATCAAAATCATCAAGCAACAGAAGGAAAACTCTGCATAATACACTGCACTGAGAGAAAAATTAGTTTTAATGTTTTCCCGTCTCTTGAAAACCCTTACATATGGGTCTATACATTAATTTCACTCGTACAAATTTATTTCGAAAAATCTGAAAAGGCTACACATAATATCCTGGAGTAGATGAAAACAGATCTTGGAGAAGCAAGGTACGGACTTTGGACTGGATTCGTCTGGTTCAAGACATGGTCCAGTGAAGAGTTCGCATTAATAACGTAATGAACCGTCGATTTCATGAAAAGCCACAAACTTCCGGAGGCGAATGTTAGCTTCTCAAGAAAGATCATGTTCCATGGAACAAGCAGGTTATAAATATAAATGTGTTTCTCTGCTTTCGTATCAAATTCACTTAACCTTTTAAAGCCTGGCGGTAACTTTACGTACTGCCAGGTTTAACATTAAAAAATTCCACGTGATACACACATTGCATTTATGTGTTTTGTACGGATCTCAGAACAAACAGCAACTTTTGCCTTATAAAACATTAAGAGGCTGGTTTTTATAACCGAAGTGGAGAGTGTTTACAGCGCGGTACGCACTGAGTCCTTATATAAAACAGATACGCTTCGTCTCTAAGGGTTCATTTCTCTATTCACTGATCTATGATCTACTGTAAACCCAAAATAATGTTACTTCTGCGGACTCCAAAAAGCCACAAGCCACTTCATCTCTTCTGGCTAAGTTAAAGGCTTTATTTTGTGCTCCGTTTTAAAATGAACTTATTCCATGGCTCAGAGTCATCACCGAGGCCCTGACGGTCACTCTGCTGACCTATATAATGACCCAAACCAGCAAAAGCAACTATACTTTTATTTCTCTCAAATTTTTAGGCCTGGAATGCTACTAAACGAAACAGAAAAAACCATTTTTACAATACGAAAACACTGTCTATGTTACAAAAACCAATTTTTTTAATGCTGCAGATAGAAATATGAACATATTCCTCTGTCAAATTCATTTTTGAATATCATAACAACCAGTTTATAGTAAGCACTGTGTTATAGCGTTATTAAGTTTGTAATGCATTTTAATCAACAATTCTTCCTGAATTCCTTCAGGATACGCTACCGGCCTTATAAAGGATATTTCCGTTTCAACAGGATCCACTTCGACGACTGAACTTATCAAATGAAATTCATTCTCTCTTAAGTGCTTTTACTCGATTCAACTTATGCTATGAAAATATCGATTTCTCGTCGCCAAAATACCCTGATGGCATAGGAAGCACGTTCTCCTCAGATGTCAGCACACTTCTACATGACTACCCGTCCCCACATCCCAGGAGACCGTAATCTTCTTACAGAGACTCGTTTGTTTCATTTGGGTTTTCCAAGGAGCATGAGAGAGAATTCCTACGGTTGGCAGTTCCGTTCGCCAGAATTTCTAGGGTTAGCAATTCTGTTCGCCGAGCACGTCACCACATCGGTAAAGACAATTTGAGAAATGAGCTGACTGTTTTGAACCTTCCAGTCGCAGAACTCCGTACGTGCGATTGAACCTTCACGCAGAAGAGCTTGAATATCTCGCCAGTGAAATGGATAAAATCTGTTCCCGCCCAAAGTTTTCTGTGCCCTCATTCATCGCACGTGTTTCGCTGATCTCGACTGTAAACACTAACCGCTGGACTGTTGCGCAACGTACCGAATGTGACCTCTTTTTAAAAGAGGACACTCAAATTTATGCACCGGAAATTCAACTTATGATTGCGTTTACCAGTCCTTGTTGTAATACCTTATAAATGGCCACAACATATGTTATCAAACGTTGCGTGTTTCATAGAATCAGCCCAAAAGTATGAAGCTTAGATGTTTTCTGTACACGTGTTTATGTAAATCATCTAAAATGTATACGAATATGACAACAGTCTAACACTACGTCAAAAGTGAACCACGTTATTAACACATTCTCGATTTTCTTGTACGGTTGCACTGGTAACACTCCTAATACTGCCCTGTGCATTTTTAGTCCTGTTGACGTGTACTTAATCCTGTAATATTTTAACTTAACAAGTGATAATCGTTACTCTCACCGATGTTGGTTGGGACATAACCGAATATTTGAGAAATTTATGTGGTGGTGGTGGTGGTGGTGGTGGTGGTGGTGGTGGTGGTGGTGGCGGCGGCGGCGGCGGCGGCGGCGGCGGCAGCAGCAGCGCATGAAAGTCAAAGACAACGAGCAATATATTTTATATTCCTTCCTTTTATCCCTTTCGTACAATTATCTCCTTCCCGTCTCTTACCCAAACTGCTTTCTCATCCCTTCAATTTGTTCATACTCTCGTCATTCTTCTCCTTCGTCTATCCTCCCCTTCCTTTTCATTAAAAATCTTCCCCGTTCTTACACTCCTTCATACTTTTCAAATCTTTACATCCTTCTTCCCCTTGTCTTGTATTTTTTGCCCATCTCTTTTACTTTTCCGTCCTATTATATATAATTGCTCTGCCCAGACCTTATCAAGGGCGAATTTTGTGTTTTCTCAGAACGCGACATGGACTATAATGTAGATCACTGAGGGACAAGTAACTACTACTGAAAGGAAATAAAACTACACACACAATACGACAAAAGCAAATGCTGAAAGTAATGTTGTAAGAGAGATAAAAAAGCGAAGCCACATGGGTTTCAGAATTGATGCTCGAAATTTTCAGCGCATATTATTCGCCTTTCCTCTACCAAGCTGCTCTACGTACAGCATGCAACAAGTGACACGTTCAATAGAACACCTCGGAACCAACATGGAATATTATAGCCCGCCAGTTACAGGAGCAAACGTCACAATTTCCAATGTTCCCTATTGTTTACACCACCAAATTCTGCTGGTACTCCAGGGGTATTCATTCGACTGTCCCGCACTGTCCCACCCATATCTCATTCATCACTGAATAGTCCTATTGGTAGATTTTCACCACAAATTAATTCGACACAACTTCTACTCTTCGTAAAAACAGAAAATTATTCAGAATAATGTCTTGGCATACGACGTTGTATACTCTGGTATAAATTTACTGACATTTCGAGCAGGTGCCCTCCTTCCATCTCCAACACGAGCAACAGACCCCCAGATACTATGCAACTGTTAAATATTTCTAAATCAAGAGCAGGCCAGTGGCCCCTGTTGTGGAATGTAATGCCAATACAACACAATGCTACGTACACCGTACCTGTAGGATATTCTACAGTCATTTTTCTACGACTCGTAGGCATTAAGCTAACTCGGAGTTTAAGCGTTATGTGCCAGCCAGGCTTGATAATATGAGCATCCGACACCCACACCTGAATCCGCGCTCTTTACGGTATTACACACACACACACACACACACACACACACACACACACACACACACA
>BLKM01003334.1:11014-29325 GCA_013340265.1 Coptotermes formosanus | reverse complement strand
TTGCTGTTTGTTCTGAGATCCGTACAAAACACATAAACGCAATGTGGACACCACGTAGAATTTTTTAATGTTAAACCTGGTGGTACATAAAGTTACCGCTAGGCTTTAAAAGGTTAACCAGACAGTGCGAATGAGTGGAGCAAAACACACACGCCTCTACTGCAGTCTGGCTGACGGTTGATGGATACGTACTGGAAGGCTCATTAATTTTCACCGGATGAATCGTGTTATAATTCAGATGGCAAATTGAACTTGCCAATAATGTAAAAGCAATTGCGGTAAAAAACCAAAAGTAAACTGTACAGAAATGTCGCCACTTTCAAAGGCCGTAGAATTTATTGTACAGAATGGAATGTGGATTAACAAGATGCGAGAGCAGCAGTCTGATACCACCACGCTGACATCTTCAGCATACCACTCAGTCTGCGCAGAATGCTAACAGCTCCACGCAAAATCACATCATTGCCAGGCGTCCACATTTGAGGAGTCTGCCGCCACGAAAACACCAACTTTCGTTTGTACATATCTCCCGGATAGTTCTTTCGCTACCAACAGACCAGGGGCACACCCAAGAGGGATGGGGCCGCGGGGCTACAGCCCACCCCCCAAAACCCCCAAAACTGAAATTAAAAAAAACACAGATTTTGTAGCTATTATGATATCAAAAGTATTACGTGATTTACCCTTCAGCCGAAATCAGCCACTGAAATCACCTGATGACAAGTATATTACAATTTTGAAAAATAAATTAATAAAATTAAAAAAAACAAGAAGACAGGACACTGTGATTGAGTCACGGAACATGTAGTTATATTCGCGTGTATATGAATGCAGTTGCAGACAGCGTTATGTTGTGCTTACAGCATGATTTTTATAACATAATTTTTAAAATCAAACATAAATTCTATACAGCCCAAGTATCAGCCCCCTTCCCCCAGTGACAAATACAGGGTGCGCGCCTGCAACACGCCATATTGCTCTCACATGTAACAACAAAAACTGTAACACGCTGGACACTTACACGCCTTTTGCTGTTACACGTATGGCAAATTAAGAACGACGACAAGTTACTCAGAGCCGGTCCACGTAAAGACGTTTCGTCACACGAACACCGCCGCCTGAGCGCCACGCTACCCGGACAACGGCTCCGCGCTTTGACGCCATGTTGCGCGCGGTAAAAAAGTCTGCGAACATCTGTCTACTGGAGGCAAAGAGCTACCGTGTAGATCGCTGTTACTGGAGTATGACGCCGTGTAGTTTTGTATATATTTACCAGCGTTTCATAAAAACGTTCCGCATCCCATCTTCAAGGCAACACATTGCGATCCGAAGACGGTCGCAGTTATTTTACTGCATATAATCAGAAACAGGGTATAAACTATACTGGTTTGTTATGTCTTTATGGTGTTAGTCTGTCCATCATTTGCTTCGTCGGTCAACGTTTCTTCTGCCAGTCCGAATGTATTCGTACATCAACTTGGAAACGCGAATGTCGTTCACTCTTGTAAAAAGAGGTGAAGCACACCCTGTACAGCCCTGGACAGGCCCACAGGGTTCCAGGAGGTTGGATCTCCCAGATTTCTAGACAATCGGCACATGAAGGTGGTAAGGGTATAAGCCCTACGCACCGGCCGCCTTTACCCCTCAGGAAATATTCCTGGTACTCATTTCTGTTAGAGGCTGAGTCGACCCCAGGGCCATAGTGCGACCAGAAGGATTATGTCAATGAAAAATTCCAATGACAATGAATCGAACCCGCGACCTTCCGGTTTGTAGCGCAGTGCCTCAACCAACTGCGCCACCGCGGGCCCTTCTCTCTTATAAAGGTCATGTTTATTTGCACATATAGTCCAAAATAACTTCAAGGCGCATGCATACAGTCACAGTTACCTTATTTCATTTGTTTTATGGTTACACAACGCACACGCTGCAGCCGTATTGTCAGTTTCTGTTCAACTCACTGTAACACAGACAAAAGTACTAACGTGTCACGTAGACAGTCGTGATTACAGAACGGCGCATACATTTAGGCGCCCAGCAAAAGGGGACGTCACGATTGCAAATATGGTGTGGCTTGACCACAGTGACCGGCTCCTTTTAACCCTTTAAAGACGAAGCGTATCTGTTTTATATAAGGACTCAGTGCGTACCGCGCTGTAAACACTCTCCACTTCGGTTATAAAAACCAATCTCTTAATGTTTTATAAGGCAAAAGTTGCTGTTTGTTCTGAGATCCGTACAAAACACATAAACGCAATGTGGGCACCACGTAGAATTTTTTAATGTTAAACCTGGTGGTACGTAAAGTTACCGCTAGGCTTTAAAGGGTTAAAGACGAAACGTATCTGTTTTATATAAGGACTCAGTGCGTACCGCGCTGTAAACACTCTCCACTTCGGTTATAAAAACCAGTCTCTTAATGTTTTATAAGGCAAAAGTTGCTGTTTGTTCTGAGATCCGTACAAAACACATAAACGCAATGTGGGCACCACGTAGAATTTTTTAATATTAACCCTTTAAAGGCGAAGCGTATCTGTTTTATATAAGGACTCAGTGCGTACCGCGCTGTGAACACTCTCCACTTCGGTTATAAAAACCAATCTCTTAATGTTTTATAAGGCAAAAGTTGCTGTTTGTTCTGAGATCCGTACAAAACACATAAACGCAATGTGGTCACCACGTAGAATTTTTTAACGCTAAACCTGGTCGTACGTAAAGTTACCAGACCCCAACAGATGATGATGATAAAATATTTTTAATATCAACCAACAAATGCATTCAAATTGTCACAGACTCACAATATATAAAGAAAACATTCTACACTCCTATATGTTTCGCGCCTTACTGGTCCGTCATCAGGGAGTTGCATAAAATAGTGACTTCATAATGTTTGGTCCAATTGTACATGCAGAAGACCTGCCGGTAACTTTACGTGTACAGAACTGTTACACAGCAGATGACGGCAGCGTGTGGGTGACTTAGCGGTGTTCACGGCACCAACTGTTTCATGCAATGACTGACGCACTCCCCGAAGATGCACCAGTAAGGTCCGAAAAATGAAGGAGTGTCGTATGTCTTTCGAATATATTATTATGAATGTGTGGTAGTTTGGGTGTCTTTGCTGGTTGGTACTAAAAATCGAGCTGTATGCACGGAATGAAAATATAAAAAAAAGATGATGATGATGATGATGATGATGATGATGATGATGACGACGATGATACGGAGCAGAAGGAGAGAGCATAAACTGAAAGTACGTGAATTTGAAAATTGTGTCTCACAGAAAGCCTGTACAAGAACGAAAGTGCCTAAAGAGAGAAATGCATAGCTTACACAGACGCAACTTCAAGATCCGTATGTCTTTACCTTTTACTGATCATAAATAAATCAAGTTTGTGGGATTATTGGCGGGAGGGGAGGGCCAAAAACACGTGACATTAACTTCGGGAATGCTCCGATCAAAAACTCAAAACCAGTAACATTTATACTGGGATAATATTAAAGTTCATCTGACTGGATTAAGCAGGTTCAAGACGGGCGGAGCAGTATGAATAATGTAATCCACCGGTTATTACTTACATGACAGTGACACCAGTAAGCAAGCATACACGCGCAGTGTTTAATTGCCGAATGAAATGTTCACGTGATTTTAATTGCACAGTACAGAGCATTAATTTAATTTAACCTTTTAAAGCCTAGCGGTAACTTTACGTACCACCAGGTTGAACATTAGAAAATTCTGCGTGGTGCTCACATTGCGTTTATGTGTTTCATATGGGTCTCAGAACAAACAGCAATTATTTCCCTAAGCAGCATTAACTGATTGGTTTTTATAACCGAGACTGTGTTTACTGCGCGGTACGGAGTGGATCTTTAAATAGTTACTATATGTACCGCCAGGTTTAACATTCAACAATTCTACGTTCTGCCCACACAGTGCATTTATGTGTTTTGTGTGGATCTCAGAACAAACAGCGATTATTTCCCTATACAGCATTAACTGATTGGTTTTTATAACTGAGACGTGGTGTGTTTACTGCGCGGTACGAACTGGTTCCTTATATATATAACAGACACGTTTCGTCTTTAAAGTGTTAACATCCAAGTACAAATTCCCACCCCTAACTCTCCCACTTATTCCGGTTGACCCAATAGCTGCCACAGACCACCACCTCCACCACCACTACCACCACCAACGCTTACAGCGCCGCAATAAAACAGGAAACCAAAAAACAAATTCCGCTTCATTTGCTAAAGTACCCAACACCTCAATTTCTTTCAAGAGCAGAGAGAGAGAGAGAGTTGTTTTGAATATCCCCTACTGACCAGCGCCATTTGTACCGTGGTTATAACACGCTGAAGACGGTTGTGAAGTTTACCGCACTTTTAGGTAGTTTCTCGCAACTCTACCGACATGGACGGCTAGCAAATCCGAGTCGGGGATTTAGCATCCCGGGGGTTGAGCCCGACGGGGTGGGTTTGGATGGGTGGTGAGGTTACGGGGAATGAGGGATGGGGGGGGGAAACGGGATCAGGGTTGGGGTTGAGGGCAGGTTGGCCACGCACTCTGATGAGCTATTGATGAGTTCAACGTGTCGACACCAGCTGAACCAATTACAGCACCAAGCTTTCACCCTCCTCTCCTCGCCTATCACTGATACTTACTATCATCGGGGATTACAGCAGGCACTTTGTCATATTGATACGGATTTTCTACTCCGGATAGGCTGATCCCTTCACACGCAGACCACACCAGGAATACAAAATGTTCTCTCCTTTTCTTGTTTTATTTCTTTCTCCTCACTTTGCTACATGAGGGGAAAGTCCTTGTAAGGCTATGAAGATGCTGCCCCAGTGCAGTTGGATTACTGAAGATGTCCAGTCCGGTGGCACGCCGTGGCCATGTCCACAGAAAGAGCAAGACTATTTCTACGTATGATCGATGGGAAAGATTTCGAATTTGCCTAGCTTAGCGGGTCATCGCAGGAAACACAAAACACACGTCATGTCTCACGTGACATGATAGGACACGAGATGTCCTGCGGATTGTGTCGCCTCGCCGAAGTCTTTCAACGCGCAAAACAACCAGACATGAATAACATTACGACGGTCTCAGGAGCATCAGCGTCGCCCTCTGCCTGAGTTGCAAACGTTTAGTATGTGGTTCTCGCTCAGCAACGTCGAGTTACGCCAAAGACGGCACAAAGATGAGGAAAAAAAAGCGTCCAAATTTATTGGAAACACAAACCACTGTGCACACAACTTCTGTATCAATAATATTATCATTCGATCCATAACAACTTCAAACTAAGTAGCACCTTGTGGTCAAAGGTCATGCATTAAGAGAATCAAAATAAGGTCTGAGACTTAATGTGTTCAATGTCCGTGCACTGTATCATACAGAAACACTAATCACCAACAAATGCACAAAGAGAGTTCTATCATTCATCGTAACACACTCCTACATGTTTCGACCCTACTGGGTCATCTTCAGGGAGAACTTTTTGTTACCGTTACACTGCGGTTGCACTTTACAGTTGAGTGAGAATATGCTGTTGACTGTGTACTGCGTTGTTTTTGGAGGCGTGAACTGTCCGCGTTCCGGCCGGACCGTAGAGAGTTCACGCCTCCAGTACACAGTCAACAGCACATTCTCACTCAACTGTAAAGTACAACCTTAGTGTAACGGTAACGAAAAAGTTCTCCCTGAAGATGACACAGCAGGGTCGAAACATGTAGGAGTGTGTTACGATGGATGATAAAACTCTCTTTGTGCATTTGTTGGTGATTAGTGTTTTTGTAAGGTTTGAGACATTTAAAAGAGACGAACTACTCGAGACGACGGAAGTATGTGCCCAGGGATGAACAAATCCCGAAAGCCTGGACGCGTGTCTATATTTTATGAGGTGGCGCGTAATAGTTCAGCACAATTATTCCAGTTTTTCTTCCTTACATAAAAAAGTTTAACAGTTTACGTGCACCGAGCAGAAAGCGACAGATAACAGCGAGGTTCGCAAGTCACTGAGAAATTTTGGATCCTCAGTATGTAACTTGCTTCATATCACTCTTTTGACGCCTAGAATTTGGGGGTAGCGCCCGGATTTTTTTGAAAATTTGTGGACTCACATCTCAAAACAAATAGTATTTTGCATCAACAGTTCTTGTAATAAGTGTCAATATTAACCCTTTAAAGACGAAGCGTATCTGTTTTATATAAGGACTCAGTGCGTACCGCGCTGTAAACACTCTCCACTTCGGTTATAAAAACTAATCTCTTAATGTTTTATAAGGCAAAAGTTGCTGTTTGTTCTGAGATCCGTACAAAACACATAAACGCAATGTGGGCACCACGTAGAATTTTTTAATGTTAAACCTGGTGGTATGTAAAGTTACCGCTAGGCTTTAAAGGGTTAAACAGAACCCATTCACCAACGTTAGCTTTGCGAAATCTGGAATTGTCATAACGGAATGCCCGGGGACTCAAGTCCTCTGAGTCGTTTCGTTTTGAAGTTTCTGACGTTTAGCCGGACCGTAGCGCCTTGATCTTCAGGGTCAAGTAGTCCATGAATAAACATATTTCGAAACGTCGCCAACTATAACCCCAACGAATCAGCCTAACATCCCAGGAGACATCGATCTGTGTCAAATCTATTACACGATCTGCAGTGTGTCACGGGGCGCCAGATAACAATGCCTACTCAAAAGCTTGCACGACGATGAGTATTCACACAACAGACACGACCCCGTTTCTTGCGGTTTCTGACATTCTGAGTCGCGTTCCTATTTTTTGAGAGTTGTCTTAACCCCGCTAATCAACTCCCACGATCCCTGTTTCATCCCAGACTGTCGGCTTACGGCGGTAACTGGAACAGGCGAAGATGAACCACAACTATACGAGATTTGAATTTCTCCAAGCAGTGTTGCCGAAGGTTCAATTTTTCTGCGACGTTAACATTAAAAAATTCTACGTGGTGCCCACATTGCGTTTATGTGTTTTGTACGGATCTCAAAAGAAACAGCAACTTTTGCCTTATAAAACATGAAGAGACTGGTTTTTATAACCGAAGTGGAGAGTGTTTACAGAGCGGTACGCACTGAGTCCTTATATAAAATAGATACGCTTCGTCTTTAGAGGGTTTACATTAAAAAATTCTACGTGGTGCCCACATTGCGTTTATGTGTTTTGTACGGATCTCAGAACAAACAGCAACTTTTACCTTATAAAACATTAAGAGATCGGTTTTTATAACCGAGGTGGAGAGTGTTTACAGCGCGGTACGCACTGAGTCCTTATCTAAAACAGATACGCTTCGCCTTTAGAGGGTTTACATTAAAAAATTCTACGTGGTGCCCACATTGCGTTTATGTGTTTTGTACGGATCTCAGAACAAACAGCAACTTTTGCCTTATAAAACATTAAGAGACTGGTTTTTATAACCGAAGTGGAGAGTGTTTACAGGGCGGTACGCACTGAGTCGTTATATAAAACAGATAAGCTTCGTCTTTAAACGGTTAAAGAGGAGGACAAATGCATTAGTAACTAAGCGACTGCTAGCTTCTAACAAATCTGCTTCGTGAGTTACAACGGCAGTGCTCCAGAGGCAACTGCAGACTATTAGCAACAATTTCAGGACAGACATCCTCTGTGGGCAGGAGACAAAACACCACACGCTACTTCCGATTCAATAAACACGCTACAATTTTCATTCAGCAGGTCACGTTTACATGAGAGAATCGATGTCAAAAGATTGTCAATGCGGCTACATGATGACGTCAGACTACTGTCAAGTGACAATGGGTGGAAGAATTTGATGTCCTTTATTTAGTTCCTCCTGTCAGAATGCGATCACGTCTTTGGGTTCTACACATGACCACGCCCACTGCCGAATACAACTGTTTTGCATTTCCATTACAAAAGCCACGACATAGCATGCAACACAGCTGTATGTCGTACGAGTTTAAACGACAAACCGGAAGCAAAACAAAACCTTCCTTCACTTTTCAGTTGTCTCAGGATGTACTGCAACAGAGATTAGAATTCAGACGTTGTCACAGCCGTCCAATCGATGATTACGGTAAGCCGGGACACGTTCTTTCGAAACGTCGGGAACCACTTATCCAGTCACGCTGCGTCACATCCCAGAAGACCGGATCTTCGTACAGAGACACTCAGAAAAGATAAGGGTTTCTTCTAACGAGGGTTCACTGGGCACTACCCAGTATCATAAACACGTGACACATGAATATTCACAGGTTTTGTCAACACCTGATAACAGCTACTCTTCTGTAGCCTGACCCATGAAATTTATACATAGAAACGTCCGACGTAGGCCGTTACATCAAAGAGTTACAACAAATATTTCGTAATTTTTTTTGGCTCCCCAGTAGCCAAAGCTGTTTTTTCCACTACACCATTTTAATCGCCCACTATGTTAAATACGGCAACGAAAGAGAAGTTAAACATATGGGGAGTTTCACATGCTATTTAACAACCTGTGTCAACAACCAACTGGTTTATAACAATAAAATAAAAGTGCTACAGCATAAAACAGTTGTGTCAGCGTTAATCTGCAACTAGGCAAGATCATAGGCAAAGAACAAACCCTTCAAAACTAGTGTTTGTTGTATGCACAACCAGGTTTAACCTTTTAAAGCCTAGCGGTAACTTTACGTACCACCAGGTTTAACATTAAAAAATTCTACGTGGTGCCCACATTGCGTTTATGTGTTTTGTACGGATCTCAGAACAAACAGCAACTTTTGCCTCATAAAACATTAAGAGATTGGTTTTTATAACCGAAGTGGAGAGTGTTTACAGCGCGGTACGCACTGAGTCCTTATATAAAACAGACCTGTTTCGTCTTTAAAGGGTTAACCAAATAACTCCAGGGAGCAGAGTCCTTCTTAGGAAGCTAACAGGTCCTCATCTAGTCAAGAAATTCCCCGCATTTTATGGAACCCGCAAGTTCATTGCCCCATTCACAACAGCCTACCACTTGTCCCTATCCAGAGCCAGAAAAATCCAATCCATGCCCCCATTCCATTTCTTGAAGATCTATTTTAATATTATCCTCCCATTCTATGTTCAGCCGACAGTGTATTTCTGGGTTTTTGTATGGACCTCAAAACAAGCCGCGTCTTTTTCCTATATCAATTGATTTAACCGAGACGGAGTGTTAGTACGCCGTACGAACTGAATCCTTAAATATAGTTCAGATCAGTCCCAGCCTTTAAATGTTCTTGACAGAAACGTACACAGTGAATCTTCCGTTAGGCCAGAGCACGAGCTAAGTTCCTCGGTAAAATGGAGAATCAAGAACACTACAAAACCTACAAAACATGAAACCTCAATATACGCGTCTCATGACCTATCTGGAAAGAAGGTACTTGTGAAATTATGCGTTTGGCATCGCGAAATCAAACCGCACAGATTGCATAGATAAATTTAACACGCATACAGTCGAAAAAACAAGGGAATAGCGACACTTATGTAAGAAGATTTTTCTCCCATCCGTCTAGCGTTATTCACGCGAGCGTTAAAAAAGTCAGGAAGAGGCAGCCAGTTACAAATAAATCGAGCTACGAGTGTTTGATGTGTGAACCGAATTATAACTGTGACGATTTGCTCAGTTATGTTGTAAATATCTAAAACCCCCTTTACACTTACGGGAGAAGTACAGCGGACATTATTCTAAATGTTGCATTTTTTCTCTCTCTCTATCTCTAAAACTTCTGCCCGTAACAAGTTTCGTTCTTCCAAAAAATGTATTCTGCGATTTCCGGTTGAGATGTGCTCATGCAAGTCTCACTGCTGCAAGGTTTTTTACTGAAAACTGTGAAGTGCCGGCAAGTTACGGTGTGACTTCGGGAAGTCAGATTAACCTCCTGAAGATGACAGCAGACGATACGACGAAGCGCGCACGCACATTCTGTTACATACCGTCTCAAAGGAGGGGATGAAGAATAAAGAGTTAAAAGGTACATAACAACAAGGCCGTATAAATCGGGGTGCGAATGACTTATTTGTGTGAAATAAAATGCCTGACGTGGAGCAACTGCACTGCCTTACTAAATATACAGGGTGTTGCGTTCTACAGGGTGTAGTATGTCTCAAGGTCAGAACATGCTGCATGGACTTACAGATACACGTGCTGAATACTATACACTGGAACATCCATAGTTGAAGGACCAAAGAGAATGCAGAAACAAAAATCAGCAGGTACTCACCTGAAAATAAAGAGAAATTAAGAATTAGTAGAAATATCTGACACTTAATGCCGTATACACGCCAGAAGTACGCCGTCTACACTGACTCTTGCCCCATTTCGAATATGGGTTAATTTCCAACTGGTGTTTGAGGTGTTAGGAACACCAAGCAAGTCTTGATTTCAGGCATCCGCCGCGATGTTGATCACATCTGCGCTCTTCTGGGGTATTACACAGCATTTAGTGGTAATCCTTTACCGACGTTTCGGGACAACGTATCGGTCCCATCTCCAAGGGTTAAGAAGGCCAAGAAGAAGAACAAGAAGAAGAAGAAGAAGAACAAGAACAACAAAAAGATGGGACCGATACGTTATCCCGAAACGTCGGTACAGGATTACAGCTCGACGCTAAGTAACATCCCAGAAGAGCGCAGAGAGCAGTACAGTGTGGTTTATAAATAGCGTTCATACTAGACTGACTAAATACGTTTGATAATACATTGCGATAATAAAGTCCCGCCTACGTTCAGACCTTTATCAGTCAGATAAGTTTAATTGTGACAAGCTGCGGCCGCAACAAAGGCTTATTCTATATCGTCTTCAAAAGGAATATGCCCCCCCCCCCTTCCAACGTCTAAAACTACGTTAAGGGGACTTTTCTTTCCGAACAATACCAGTAGCAAGTGTCTACCCGAAGAACACGGTTGATCCGGACTGACATTCAAATTTCCTTGGAGGCTGTGTTTTTTTTTCTTTTTGTCCCTAAAAGAAGCGATCTTCAGAGAGAAAGAACGCGCGTTCTCAATATTGCTTGCCTTACCACTCATGTATACAGAAGGGCTGAAGTAGCATCAGACAGGATCGCAAGGTTGTGTGATGATCAAACCAGCCTGGCAGAAAAATGAAAGCCCAAATCCGGTTATCATAGCTATTTCCTTGACTCCAGAGGCGCAAATTCGCTCCCCATCTCCCACAACCCCCCTATATTCATACAACCCCGCATTTTTTTCTACAGAGCAAGCAATCCGACTGGCTGAGGATTTGGTCGCTGTCAGAAGCTTGTTATATAATAAAAAAAATACGGCGAAGAAGGTAGAGGTGTGAGGGGAGGGACAGCGATATGGGTCCTAGCTGCATTTTTATTTGCCAAATTAAATTTCTGTGTTATTACATTTTTTTTTCCACAGTGACTCCCCTTTTAAGCCTTGATACCACGTGACACGATAATGCATCGCTATGCGACAAGACACGGGGACAACAGTAGCATGCGTGCTGATACCACACCGCTACGTTCCACCCTAACTTTACGAAATTAAATGATTTCGTGGTAGATGACAAGCCAAATGATATCAAAGGATCAAGTACATATTTCAATTTTCAAGCTCGAGTTAACACGGTGATTGAAATTTTTTCGCAAGTAAGAAAACTTTTTTCGTGTCTATTTCTTCAGTCTTCAAAGAATTTTCACTTTATCAGGAAATTCCTTCACGGTGACTTAGTCCGGTACATGTTAAAAGTAAGGGGGAAACTTCGCTTCCATTACAAAGCTTTCTACCCTCGATACATCTTGGGTGTGCGCATCGGATGTTACGACTTGTCGGCCTGTATTTTCACAGAAACAAACAGACCACGACTAGACCTGCACTTTTCTGCAATATTACGTGTCGTCGAGTTGTAACATTTTACCGACGTTTCGAGACAATGTATAGGACGCGTCTTCAATGGTCAAGAAATCTAAGAAGAAAAGAAAGCCAGCAGCAAGACGGTATGCAGTTTATATAGGGAAAGATGTGGGCGCTGACTGGTAATCAGTAAACGTGATGGCAGCCAATCGGATTGGAACAGCGCGACTTCTTGGACTTCTTGATCCTTGAAGACGGGACGGATACGTTGTCCCGAAACGTCGATAAAGTATTATCACTCGACGCTGTGTAATATCCCACAAAAGACCAGATTTCATCAACGTCACGGCGGAAGCCTTAAATCATAGAGTAAGATTAAACACGTGCAATGAAATAGAGTCACCGAATGTCACTGACAGCAAGCCGGCCCACCGTTCGCAAGACCGTGGGTTCAAACCTCGGCCTAAAAACAAGCTACACTGACTGAGGGCTTTGCGGCTTTCCTTCCGTCCCTGGAAGCAAATACTTCGAGTCATGCTAAGACAGACTTCTTCCACTTCATTCAGAATTCAAAACACTGAGACAGTGTCTCAACGGTACCTCACCTCCACTGACAGACGCATCTGTGCAAGTCAGTATTAATATCGTCACAGTGTCAATTATCGACAGCATCAAGTAAAAACACCGTGCGACATATGACGGCCCGGCCTGACAGCGACTGAGCTCACGTTCGTGTCTTCTGGGGTATCAACGCCGTGTAAACTGACCAGCAGTTACCGACATCTCTACGTCACCAGATTCTGTCGAAATGTGGATATCTGACAGTCGAAACCGCGTGACACTCAAGTGGACTCGAATCTTCACGTACGAGTATTACTCTAAACTAAACATTTCATTGCACAGCTACTCAGCGTCTACTTCAATGTTTCTGAAGCCCCGTGAGCCAACGCTGCCCTTCGGTCTGTGAGGGGAGCTTCACGTGCCCAATTTCAGTGAAAACTGAACTGTAGAACCAGGTGCCGAGGCACGTGCGCCCCCCGAATTTTTCATTTGGGGGGGGGGGGGAGCTGGTCTTGAGGCTATATATAATTTTTTATTTTAAAAATTATGTTATAAAAATAATGCCGTAAGAAGAGTGTGACATAACGCTGTTTGCAACTGCATTTATATAGATACAAACACAATTACACGTTCCAAGCCTCACTAAGCTAATTAAAAACACAATATCCTGTATTCTTGTTTTTTAACATTTTAAAGCCTAGCGGTAACTTTACATACCACCAGGTTTAACATTAAAAAATTCTACGTGGTGCCCACATTGCGTTTATGTGTTCTGTACGGATCTCAGAACAAACAGCAACTTTTGCCTTATAAAACATTAAGAGACTGGTTTTTAATACAATTTTTAAAAACGCAAGAAGATAGGACATTGTGACTGACTCATGGAACATGTAGTTATGTTCGCATGTATATAAATGCAGTTGCAGACAGCGTTATGTTGTACTTACAGCGTGATTTTTATAACATAATTTTTAAAATCAAACATAAACGATATACGTATAGCCTCAGGGTCAGCCCCCCCCCCTTCCTCCAAGGAAAACCTCTGGGTGCGCACGTGACAACTGAGCTATGTGTCACGCACGTCTTACGAGGTTTCGCGCACGCGGAACGGCTGATCTGATGTGTAAAAGAATCAACGTATTCAAAAGCTCGATGCAGAAGAGAAGAACCGAAATGAGGAATCAGCGAAGAAACGGGCTATTTTTAGACCCAAGTCCTTTTGCCTCTTTGTTCGCGTTGTTTATAACCAACCGCTGAGAATGTTCAGCAAACGTCCCAAGTTTCATTTCATACTTCGAATCCGTTATCTCCATTGAACATTGCTTTATACATCTCATGAATTACACCGCTGTTCTAACCCGGAATACCTCTTTTATCAAGCACGCCGCCTTCCGGATTTCCACTTGGTCACAAAGAATGCGTAAGTGATCCGCCTTTTTACTAAAAGCGCCCGACTGCACGACACGTGTGCACACTGTTCACATTTACCCACTTCTGTGACTCCTTCAGCCGTAGACAGCTTCAGGCCACTTCCCATCCTCACAACAATGTCTACTTCTTCTTCCTATTTATCCTTTTCTTCTGTTTCTCGTCATCCTCCTCCAGAACTAAAGGTGTGTAAAGTGGTAGCATTTCTAACTTACACTATCACGCTACTCATCCAGTGCATTGTGACTAAATTACTTATTTATATAACCTACACTTACACGCATGTAACGTACACAATAATACAATCTCTTGTTTAATGCTACATGTTTCGGCGGAACTCAGCCATATATAGGAAGTCTATACACGAATATTTAAAACTCACTAAAAACTACGTATGATATGAATTCGATATTGTTGGCACCGTGCATTTTTAATATATGAACGACGTCACCAACTAACGCACTTTTTATTAACAACTATTGCTTCCCTGGAACCAGCGCTGCCGAAAGTGTCAATGTGAACTGTCTTGGTCCAGACTCCTGTTACAAACCATATGGACGTCCGGCGTTCTTCACAGTGAGTGTCCCCTGATGACGGCGACATTAGACGCCGAAACATTTGTCGCGAAGTAACAGGTGTTAATAAAAACTGCATTAGTTCGTGACTTTGTTCATACGTATGATACGTACGGCGCTGGGTAACAAATCACGGCCACTTAGCAAGTGAAATTTGTCACTTCGATAGACCATTAAGACAAAAACACAACACGGACGGCGCGTCGTTTGTACGTTGATAATTACAGACATGGCGACAGTGATTGGCTTTGATGTGATGCCGACTAATTGAAAGAACAGCACTGCGGCAACAACAGTACATTGGTCCTGCAGTATTCTGGCGATGGTGTGTCACATTTGGAATCAATCACTTTTTGTGTTTTGTCCACAGTCCTCTGTCCAAACTAACTAACGAACTAACTAAACTAATTCCAAGCAGTAAAATCTTTTTTAAAAAACCACCAGTCCCTCAGCTAGTCAAGAAATTTCCCCGCATTTTATAGAACAAGAAGGTCCATGGACCAGACCAAGTCGGTGCCTTTTTTGGACAATAAGATTTCCCGTCGCCTAACCCTCAAGATGTGGGACCACCCCATATCGGCTGTCCGTGACTGCTTATTAAATGTAATAGTAGCCACTTTCGGTATGTGGAGTCCGCCTTCCCCACTCCGCAACCTGACGGCGTTGTGTTTGAGTTGTTATTCCACAGCGAGTGAATGGGTCCAAAGCAGAGCTTTACAAACTTTGCTTCACACTACCACTACAGCAATACAGAGCACGTACACGTACCACAAGGTACCGCAAATATTAATGCCTGCATTCAGGATACTGGTCTTCCGGAATGTTTCTCTGTTTGCCAGGTTTGAAGGCTTCAAACCTGGCAACCAGCGAAAAACAACGCTGTGGAAACATCAATTTCGCAGTTGCTGCTTTCCTAATTTAACGCAATTAGACGACAGAGAGCCTGCACTTACTCGAACAATGCTACACTATCTCAGTATACACTTATGAACGTTTTTCTCTACATTTAAACACATTTACAACAATCTTAATAGAGCAATTCACGTTTCTAAATTTTAATTATTAAACAAATTCCTAAATTTCTTCACGTACCGCCAGGCGACCGTCCGCGTACTACTGTCTAAAAAGTACTGGTCTAAAGAACAGCACCAACAGACAGGCCTACACAGAACTAGCGATATGTACAACAGGTTGGAAGGCTTAGCGCGCTCGGGTCACATCTGACACGGTTGTGATGACCTCGAGATATGAAGGTACTGCATGCGAAAATGTGGACAGCTACAGATCTGTGGCCCTCGCGTGTACGGACCGCGTGTTGGACCCACATTCCCCACCACAAAGTTTGCAGGCCTGTGTTACATAATGTTACACAAACATGAGGCTCTTTCGAAGAACAAGAGTGACGTGACAGTAGGTCGGTCGGTCGGTCGGTCGGTCGGTCGGTTAGGTTGGTTAGGTTAGGTTGGTTGGTTGGTTGGTTGGTTTGTTGGTTGGTTTGTTGGTTTGTTGGTTGGTTGGTTGGTTTGTTGGATGGTTGGTTAGTTGGTTGGTTGGTTGGTTGGTTGGTTTGTTGGTTGGTTGGTTAGTTGGTTGGTTGGTTAGTTAGTTAGTTAGTTGGTTGGTTAGTTAGTTACGAGTGGTGAAAATATGGCGCCAGCAAGCACTACGGCACCCCCCCTAAAAAAAACTGTTGTGGGCCCTTTTGAAGAATACATTCTTCTGTAAGAAGTCAGTATTCTGAGTGACTTTAAGGGTACCACCACTAGAAAGTGAAGTGAAGGAGGCGCCGATTATCGAGCCGGCGTCGGCGGCGGCGATCGGTTATCTACGCCACTCTTACACAGACGCACATTCTCTGCCACTCATACCGATCTGTAAGAAAGTGGAGCAGACGAAAAAGTAAGAAATGAAACAAACAACAACGATCAAACGTGCCGGGGCTTTTAATTTTGTGCAAAATTCAAATGCCGACAACTTTTCAAACGACGCCAACAGATGCGGAAAGGCAAATAATTTGCTTCAGTTTGAAGTGGCGAGGGTACTGCGAAGGGAAGGGAAGAGGGGGCCCTCAGGAAAACAGCGGGACTTGTGATAGCATGAACAGTTCACGGAGACAGATGATGGTGAGGGAGACACAGTGACCTGAAATTACAGATCGATATACTGCATGTTGCAACACGCATTTAATCCCTTTTGCGTGCAACTGAATAAAACAGACAGGTCTTGGCAGAACTCGGCAAGTTATTTTACTTGGATTTTTACACATCTGAAACGTGGAATTATACTTAAATAATATTTTAATGCTCAAAATAACATTCGCGAAAAATTTAAGAAAACATTAAATTGGGGGAAATGCCAGCTACCAGTTAGTTTGAAAATCTTCAGCTTCATGTCTCCTGTGATATTAATACATATTAATATATATTAACTTTTTAAAGCCTAGCGGTAACTTTACGTACCACCATGTTTAACATTAAAAAATTCTACGTGGTGCCCACATTGCGTTTATGTGTTTTGTACGGATCTCTGAACAAACAGCAACTTTTGCCTTATAAAACATTAAGAGACTGGTTTTTATAACCGAAGTGGAGTGTTTACAGCGCTGTACGCACTGAGTCCTTATACAAAACAGATACGCTTCGTCATTAAAGGGTTAATATAAGAATTACGATTTGACTCGTTGCTTTATACGCGTGCGAAAAGCTGGACTCTCACATGAAGTGAAGAAGAGATTACGGGTGTTGTTTTACAAAGTGCTGGGCCCGGTAGTTGATCTTAAGAAAAGAAAGTTGTTGAAAATGGATAAAAGTACGTAACGAGAGGCAACATAGGTCGAACTCGGTTATAACGTCATGAAAGGGACTGAATATTTTGTGTCGTTATAAACGAGCGTTGTTATAACCGAGGAGTATAAGGTTATGGTTAAGTCAGGAATCAATTGGTACCACAGAATATCTGACGCTATAGGCGAGATGTCGTATAAACCGATGTCGTTATAAGAGGGTTAGACTATACTTTGTATTTCGTGATCCGTTGACGATGTGCAGGGTGATAGGATTACGCGTATTTAGGGGACAATACAAAATTTATTTATACCCACGCCTGTATGAACTCACACTGTGACCAAAACTGGTGTCTTGGTTTGAACTGGCGCAATCAGCGTCATAAGTTACAATAAATACTAACATCATACTTTGACATCCTAGCAAATGTTCTAAACAAAACGCTTCAACTGCAAGTTGGTTCTGTAAAAAAACATTTCTGTAACTCTGACTTCAACGTAAACTTAAACCCAACCAACAAAGAACCAGATAAAATGCATGTATAAAGCATATTCGAGACCCCTACATATGTTTCGACAAAAAAGTTGCCATCTTCAGGGGGCTCTTAATACTGTGGCCATAAATAGTGTTTTGGTTTGAAGTGGCACAATAGGCGCAACATGTTGCAGCAAATATTAACATGCACAGTCTGACATCCTATCAAAGGTTCTAAGCAAAAGAGCTTCAACTGTAAGTCATTTCTATAAAACAAAAGACACTTCTATATTTGTTCCCCAAAGCAGAAAATTTTGCTTCCCCACCATCTTTGTTTTTCTTTGTCTTCTGCGCTGTTTTGTTTCCGCTATCATCAACCCTGCAGCAACAACAGCGGAACCAGCTGATCGATGACATAGCATAAAGCCTGGGATTTACAGAATTGAAAAAGAAATATGGAGTTACGGTGCGAATAGTGTGTAGACATGCAGCAATACGCCGCGTGTAACTGTACGCCTCATCGAGTGGCCACATAAGCAAGCAGTATGTTGCACTCTGCTACCGTTGACACCATGTGCGCACCCAGAACTTTTCGTTGGGGGGGGGGGGGGGGGGGGGGAGGGCTACACCCTATCCGCACCGAAACTGAGCACACGTATGTAC
>BLKM01003334.1:0-10930 GCA_013340265.1 Coptotermes formosanus | reverse complement strand
CTGACCCTGAGACTATATATAATTTATGTTTGATTTTGAAAATTATGTTATAAAAATCATGTCGTAAGCGTAACATAACACTGCCTGCAGCTGCATTTATATACATACGAATATAACTACATGTTCCATGACTCAACTACAGCGTCCTGTCTTCTTGTTTTTTTTTTAAATTTTATTAGTTTATTCTTCTAAATTCTAATGTGCTAGCCATCAGCTGACATCAGTGGCTGATTTCGGCTGAAGGGTAAATCACGTAAAACCTTTGGTAACCTAATAGCCGCCAAATCTGTGTTTTTTAAAATTTCCGGTGGGGGGGGGGGTGGCGCCTGGATGACACAACCGTGAGCTCCCAATAACATTCGATCCAAGGTGTGGCGCTGACTTCCGGCAGAGAAACGGGAAACAAGGAGTCCCACACTACGGTTCATTGTTCTCGCAACTCCGAACAGAGGGTCGAGAATACGGGATGTTGAATTTAAGACGACCAGGAACAATCATACCTCGAAACGAAGGTAAGTCGAATTCCAACACCCTTACAAATTCTCCTAATACTACGGAAGACTACAGAAGTTCAGCCGTAGGAGACGTCCTCCTATTGTGCAGCACACCTGAACACACGAGTTACATTTCTTTCTTATGTAGGAGCAGGGACTAGCGACGGGTTTCTATTGTCCGCGTTATCGCAAGACCAGCGTTTCTTCTTCTCCTCCTCCTCCTTTTTCTTTTTCTTTTCCTTCTTCTTCTCCTCCTTCTTCTTCTTCTCCTCCTCCTCCTCCCCCTCCTCCTTCTTCTCCTCCTCCTTCTCCTACTTCTTCTTCTCCTCCTCCTCCCCTCCTCGTCCTCCTCCTCCTTCTTCTTCTGCTGACATTACAACCCTTTCTGGGTTTTAGCCTTCCGCACCAGTTCATACCAGACGCTTGTGTCTTTACCGCGATACGTCCAGTTCTTCGCTTTTAATTTCTATAGATCATGTAGCACTTCATCTTTCCATCTATTTCTTGGACGTCGTTTAGATCTCATTCCTACGGGATTCCATTCTGTAATCTTCTTCACTGTTTTTGTTTTCTCCATCCTATTAAGATGTGCCCACCATTTCATCCTCTGCGCTGTTATGTATTCAACTACACCTCCTCCTCTCATTAATTCTCCAATTCATCATTATTTCTTATTCGCCATCCTTCAGTTTGAACTGGACCATACATCCCTCTTAATATCTGTCTTTCAAATGCAAGTAAGTTGTCTACATCTCGTACTGACAAATCACAAGACCAAAACAGCAAGTTACCTGCCAATATATTTACGAGGTGCCCCAGTCCGCTTGCTATGTCATTCCTAAAGAAAAGGCTAGCGCCATACAAACCGGTTACTCAAAAAGGCAGAACTTTCCCTTGCGCTTAATGAGGAGCCACACAATCAGGACATAGGGAGAGAACGGGAGTAAAACTTCACGCACTAACCACGGCACTGGGCCGTGCCATGGCTCAGGCGGTTAGCCGCCGGTCTCCATGTGGGATTTGTGGTGGACAAAGTGGCACTGGGACAGGTTTTTCCCCCGAGTACTTCGGTTTTCTCTGTTAATTTCATTCCACCGGTGCTCCATTACTAGGAAAATGACAAAAAATAATCATCACCTTCATCTTCATCAGGGTTGCACAAGAAGCCTCAAGGCTGCGGTGCGTCCGTAGCGTCTGCTGCGGGGCCCTTCATCACTAAAAATTAAAAAAAAAAAAACCTCGGCACTGGATGGATCTCAGTGGTCAGTTTCACGCCCCTGGTGCTATACCTCCATGCCCCCCCAATTATAGTATTATCCTTAAACCGTCAGTCGTATAAAAGGCTGAACTATATTAGAAACCAGAGGCACGCGGTGGCGCAGTTGGTTGAGGCACAGCGCTACAAACCGGAAGGTCGCGGGTTCGATTCGCGCTATGGCCCTGGGGTCGACTCAGCCTCTAACAGAAATGAGTATCAGGAATATTTCCTGGAGGGTAAAGGCGGTCGGTGCGTAGGGCTGACAACCTTACCACCTTCATGTGCCGACTATTTAGAAATCTGGCAGCCTCAACCTCCTGGAGCCATCAGGGCCTGTCCAGCGCTGTATTGGGATTGCTTTACCTTTACATTAGAACCCAAGAAATGAGTTAGTATATGTAAATAGACATTTTACATGTAAGGCCACATGTTACACATGCCTATCGGTTTTAATTTTAAAATCATGCTTTAAAAATGGATTTGAGGCAAAGCAGATGTTGAGATTCCTACTTTATTGTGTTTTTATATTAAAACCAATTAAAGCACAGGGGTATACAGATAAAAACACAAAAACCACCTGCTTTTAACATTAAAAATGTCCGCATTTTACCCACAGAGTGAAGACTTATTTGTAAACGTCGCTAAGATTCTCAAAATAACAGCAAACACATCCCTAACAGCATTAATCGGTCTTAAAATTGAAGTCGCAGTGTCTTCTGTGAGGTACGAACTAAATTCTTAAACATTTCTGTTAATACTGTGTGGTGATGGGTTTATGGACTTTATCCACCTTCCGAAGAGTAAAATATTAAAATATTAAAAAAATTAAAATCACGACGTTTCGGAAGCTGGCTCTGCTGCCGTCCTCAGGTGAATGGACGGGGAGAAGAGAAGAACAACTCTGTTGGGCCCCTTAAACAGAGCTACCCTCCAGTGATGGAGGCTAGCTCGGTTTAAGGGGCCAAACAGAATAGGTATTTTTCTCCCCCTCCATTCACCTGAGGACGGAAGCAGAGCCAGCTTCCGAAACGTCGTGATTTTAATTTTTAATACTCTATTTTTCGGACTACGGATAGAGTCCATAAACCCATCACCACACGCTATTATATACACCATCTTCAAAACCTTCTAGAACTGCGATTAATTTAAAGCACCCTGACCCTAACTGCCCTTGCATGAAAGTGGCCAATGAACGTTCACAGATTTCTGCAGTTTATGGTGCTGGCTGGTCACTTACTCGTCACGGTCTAACAAGCTAACTCCTTCTTACTCACTCCAATTGTCGAGAGTAATTGAGCGAAAACAAGGCTGGAAACAGTCAAATTGTGGACTCGGCAAGGCGGCTCGTCAGTACAACCGCCTGCAGTTAGGTTCCCCGTGGAATTCAATGGCTCTTAATTAAGCGGATTGATGGGGTCTAACAAGTGGGGGCGATTGAATCTTGTGTGGCCTTTGTGTGTGTACTGTATATCCCAGAAACTCGCTTTGTTCTCTAAGGAACTCTCGAGTAAAGCTAAGCTGTTTAACACAGCCACTGTCTTTAGCGTCTCTCGAGGCATTGCCCACACTGGCTTGAACCCTCAACCGTTTTATCTTGAAATTTCCGTCCGTCCGTCCATCCGTCTGTACAACTGTCAAAGCTACACGATGCAGCGAAGTGCGTCTATTCTCATCTCTAACGGCATTCATTATGCAACTAATCTCAAAACCGTGTAACTTGGAGTTGAATAGCCCCCCCCCCCCCCACATGAGAGTTAAGTTCGAATGACGTGACGTCAGTCGCTATTATTATACTCGCGCGCAAAATAAACAACTTAACAATCTTAAACGAAGAAGAGTTCTTCTGCAAGCGTTGACAGTCGTAATTTAGCTGGGAAATTCCCAGTCTTTTATGGAACACCAAGGTTCATTACCGTATTCACATCAGCCTGCCATTTATATGTATCCTGAATTAGACGAATCAGGTCTACAGCTTCACACCATAAACAACATCTATTTTAATATTATCTTCTCATCTGTGTCTATGTCTTTCGAATATTTTCCCTACTCGAATTCAGCTTTTTATACGTTTCCCTCATCTTCCATACATGCTACACGCCCCGCACATCTAATCATCCCTGACAATGATCGTCCCAACAACATACGTTACTGAATACAAAGTATCACGCTCCTAATCATGCAGTCTTCTCCATTCCCCTGTTAATTCCACTCTCTCACTTCCACATGCAATGTTCTCACCCACAAAAAAGGGTACCGGGTTTCATTCTCGGGGATAAAGCGGCCAGGACGTTGTGTTGACCACCCACCCTCATTAGCGCCGAGGTTAAAGAAAGGGTACAGCTATATCTGTACTCCCCCTTCTGGGTCTTCACGGCCTGTTAGAGGATGAAGTGTTCCTTACACATGCCTGCCGGTTTATACACGCACTTGACCGCCATACGGGTTGTACTTGGCACCTTCTAATTACATTACACGTATGTACTGTCCTACTCCGTACATCCCATACGATAATGTCATCCTTCCAGGGCACAAAAATATGACTTGCAAAACACAGCGTGTGTCCTTGTGTTGAAGTACAGCCAGCTGAGGTTTGGAACGGGTGGAATGAGTTGTCTTACACACATCGGAGATCAATAGACACATCCAGACAATATTTTCACACTCTGTTACTCCGACACTGTTCGTCAATGCAAATGAACAAGGGGGGGGGGGGGGGTACAGGAACGTCTACTGCAACAGCAGCAGCAGAGCTTCTTCCACCCACCGTCCGACACGACGCAGCCAACCCCAGTTCTTCCAACCTTTCCACTAGTTACAAAAGCTTACTTCGTCTGGCATATCTTGCCGGATACCAAGTCAACGAGGGTTATCATGCGGAAAACTTCCCAAATAAAAAGGCCTCTACTTGCGCATTCCTCCTTTTCGGAAGGGAGGGAATAAATATTCTAATATCTTGAAGCAAAAGAGAACAGTCAAGGTATATATAACCACTCCCCTCCTCACTCCTCTACCACCACTATCATGCTTCCCTTAATTCCGTCTTCTGTTCCGCAATTGAAAAAAGAAAGTTCTTTTTCCGCTTAAAAAAGCACACAGTAACGAAAAGGTCTTAAATGTATTCATAAGAAGCTGAATAGATTGACGTTTGATCCTTAACCCTGTTTAAACGCCGCCCAAAATGTTTGACTTTCAGAGGCCCAAGTGGCATATGCAAAACTGAGTGGATTAGAAGAGACGGCAGCAGTGAAGAGGGGGCAGAGGAGAGGGGGTGAATGGAGGTTCTTTTCCCTCCTCTCTTGTCAAAAGAAAATTTTTCAAAGGAAGCTGTCGTGTCGATCTTGCTCGTCCTGCTCCTCAGTTGGGTCGGTATACAGCGTCTTCCTTCGGATTTGTCTGCAGTCTGATCTCGTGTCTCTCGCTCCGACTTGTTTGCTCCCGCAGTACCATCTTTCCCTTTGCACTGCATGAATTAATCAAGACGATACGCCAAGTTCGCCAGCGCAGCCCGTCTGAAGAATGAAGACGCGATGAATTTTCATAACCGGCGATAATGACCCCTCTCATCTTTAAGAGCTTCAAGCGGCGTGCAAAAGAAACTAACGAGGGAAATAAGAATTTCATAACCTTACAGTGCCTCTATGATGTACATTTTTTTTAGTGGAGAACAGCCCCGTAGCAGACGCTACGGGCGCACCGCAGCCTTAAGGCTTCTTGTACAACCCTGCGTTGAAGATGAAGATGAAGATGAAGACTACTTTTGTCCTTTTCCTAGTAATGGAGCACTGGTGGAATGAAACTGATAGGGGAAAACCAAAGTAATGGGGGAAAAACCTGTCCCAGTGCCACTTTGTCCACCACAAATCCCACATGGACTGACCCGTGATCGTACCCGGGCCTCCGCGGTGAGAGGGCCGGTGGCTAATCTCGTAAGCCATGGCACAACCATGGTGTATTTAAATCCTGAGGGAGAAGCAATCAGAGACTGAAAGATTGTTAACCTTTTAAAGCCTAGCGGTAACTTTACGTACCACCACATTTAGCATTAAAAAATTCTACGTGGTGCCCACATTGCGTTTATGTGTTTTGTACGGATCTCAGAACAAACAGCAACTTTTGCCTTATAAAACATTAAGAGACTGGTTTTTATAACCGAAGTGGAGAGTGTTTACAGCGCGGTACGCACTGAGTCCTTATATAAAACAGATACGCTTCGTCTTTAAAGGGATACGGAAATGTGGCCTTAGTTCGCTCCCTAAGGCCCACCATAACGTGCGAATCAGAACATGGCCACAAGTGATAATGATTCGTGGTGTGGCCTGTATTAGCCAACTACCTGCACGGGTTATTCATTCATAACACCAACAAATAAAAAAATAGTAGAGCCTAATTGTTAAGCCACCCTGCTTCATGGGACTCACAGCACATCACACAGGGAAAGGGTCCACAAGGGATCGAAGACAAGATTAAAAGTTTGTACCCCAAATAAAAAAAAACCCCCCCTCAACGGGGGGGGGGGGGGGGGCCGCGGTGGCGCAGTTGGTTGAGGCACTGCACTACAAGCCGGCAGGTCGCGGGTTCGATTCCCGATGGTGTCATTGGAATTTTTCATTGGCATAATCCTGTCGGTCGCACTATGGCCCTGGGGTCGACTCAGCCTCTAACGGAAATGAGTACCAGGAATATTTCCTGGGGGGTAAACGCGGCCGGTGCGTAGGGCTGACAACCTTACCACCTTCATGTGCCGATTGTCTAGAAATCTGGGAGCCTCAACCTCCTGGAACCCTGTGGGCCTGTCCAGGCCTGTAATGGGACTGCAGCAACATGCGAATTGTTAAACATAAATAATGAAAACGCCATCTTAACCACAAATTAAGCAATCTGTATGTTGACACTAGCTGCATGAATGCTGTAATAAGAATTACTTTCGCAATATAATATATTTTAGTGAATTTTAAATTTTGGTGTAAGCTGCCTGAACATGGTGTAAATGACGCCGGAACGTGCAGGACCAATATAAGATTTTATATGTCAAAAGTAGAATCGCTGATGTTACAAATGAATGATTCAGTCAAGATACATTGAATAAGCAGCGTCAGAAACCTACACGAGGTCCGAAAGTAGCCCTTATCCACGCAGGAGGAACGGAGATCTTTAAAAAGAACGCGTGTACCAAAACAATACAAGAAGCACAAAGCCACCGAGAGCATCACGGCCGGTATCTTAGATACGTCAAAAAGGCTGACACATGTACACAATGAACACTCCAGCACGCTTTATGACTACCCCTTTATGCCGTACGTTCAGTACAATCTACAGTGAGTACACTGTTTCTTTTTAGTTCCGTTTCGCAGTCCTTCCCTCTTCTACCTACTCACAGCAGGTGTAGAGAGCTTTTATTTTCACTTGATCACACTCAGACACACACACCACAGTCGGTAGGACCCCTCTGGATGAGGGATCGGCCCGTCGCAGAGACCTCTACCTGACAACACAAACACTGTACAAGACAAACATCCACGCCCCCGCTGGGATTCGAACCCACGATCCCAGAAAGCGCTCGGCAGCACACCTACGCCTTAGACCGCGCGGCCACTGGGATCGGTCATAACATAAACACAGATATTAATTATATATCTGCCGTATAAACGACAGTCATTTTAGTCACGTAGATTGCCTGTTCATGCAACTGGCGACGACAACCGCAATTTCATGCTAACTGAACGCTATAGTGACAATAACACACCCAAAAGGAAGCAAAGCCGTCTCTGTTTCATTTATCATACACAGTCAGTTTGTTAACTAGCCAGTATTCAATTACCAGTCATTTTTGCCTGTGCTTCACTAAAGGAACACATTACAGTTGAACATAACAAAACGCGCTGCAAGGGATTGCAGTAAACTTGTGTTTCTGATCATCACACAGTAAATATCAACAGCGTTTGATTTAAATAAATCGATAAATAATATAAAACTGAATTGTATTGTGTAAAATAATAGCAGTGCTGAACCGGTCTGTTAGCAAGGCAACGAGTGCGGCAGCTCATTCACGGCCGGCAGCAGATACACGGTTTGAATTAGGGCGGACGGCCAGCGATTCTTAAGAATTCGCGTGCCAGGAAAGAATTAGCCCTTTGAAGACGAAGCGTATCTGTTTTATATAAGGACTCAGTGCGTACCGCGCTGTAAACACTCTCCACTTCGGTTATAAAAATCAGTCTCTTAATGTTTTATAAGGCAAAAGTTGCTGTTTGTTCTGAGATCCGTACAAAACACATAAACGCAATGTGGGCACCACGTAGAATTCTTTAATGTTAAACCTGGTGGTACGTAAAGTTACCGCTAGGCTTTAAAAGGTTAGGGGAAACAGTCACGACCGCCCCCTTCCACATCTCCCCCCCACCCAATTATCAGAGACGTTTCGTTTCGTAGTTCTGACCCCTTCTACCTACTCACAGTAGGTGTCGGGGTTGTTTATTTCCACTTGATCACACTCAGACACACCACAGTCGGTAGGACTCCTCTGGACGGGGAATCGGCCCGTCGCAGAGACCTCTACCTGACAATACAAACACTGTAAAAGACAAACATCCATGCCCCCGATAGGATTCCAATTATCAGTGACGTAGCAGGTCTGACTGTACCACAAGAAATTTATCATGCAAAGTTCCGTAACTTCATCAGTTGATACAGGAGTGTCACACATAAAAATTATATTTTAATAAGAACTGCGCTCTTCTGGGGTATAACGCAGCGTCGAGTGGTAATCCTTTACCGACGTTTCGGGACAACGTATCGGTCCCATCTTCAAGGGCCAAATCCAAGAAGAGTCCTCTTCGACGTTTCGGGACAAAGTATCGTTCCCATCTTCAAGGGTCAAGAAGTCCAAGAAGACTGTTCCTGGACTTCTTGACCTTTGAAGATAGGACCGATACGTTGTCCCGAAACGTCGGTAAAGGATTACCACTCGACGCTGCGTTATACCCCACAAGAGCGCAGTTCTAATAAGCACCGCGGCGGAAGCCTGAAGCCACGGATTGTATTTTAATGCTGTTAGCACAGGACACAATGTCATCTGTTCTACCTGCATATATGAGCCTCTAAAAGACAAAGTATTTTAAGTCATGTTTTCTTCATTTGGAGAATCTGCGCCGTTTTGTATTTTAACGCACTGGGACTGTCGTTGCCCTACCGTGATGTATAGATATTTAGGTACCTCCATAAATTCAAAAAATGTAATGAGTGAAAAAATAAAATCAAGGATTGCTCAAGGTAATAAATGTCTTTACAGTCTGGGGCAAATATTTAGGTCTGGAGCTACGAGCAAAGCGGTCCAAATTAAAATACAGTCGAACTCGGTTATAACGTCATGAAAGGGACTGAATATTTAGTGTCGTTACAAACGAGTGTTGTTATAACCGAGGAGTATAATGTTACGGTTAACAGTGAGGAATTAATTGGTACCACAGAATATCTGACGCAGTAGGCGAGATGTCGTATAAACCGATGTCGTTATAACCGGGTTCAATTGTATATAAAGCGATGGTGAAATTCCCCGCATTTTATGGAATCAGAAGTTTTATTATCGCATTCACAAGAACCCACCACTTGTCCCTATCACCACCCAGATCAATCAAGTCCATGCCCCTCATCCCATTTTAATGTCCATTTTAATATTATCCTCCAATCTACATTACTAATTACACTATCATTTCTCAAGCCATGTTAGCCTACGTATTTTTCTAGCACGTAATGTAAAATTCTGCGATCGCAGGTATGAATAATTACAGAGAAAGGGCGGTAAGACAGGAAAATGCAGACAGACAACATCACGTTACGATATATTACTATTTGCTAGTGTGTAATTTGTATAAGACTGTTTCATTTCTAATTGGAATTGCGTAAATTAATATAGCTATATACAGGTCGGGAATCAATTTCAATCAAACAGGGAATTCCAGAAATGCTAGGAACATGCGCCCCAGGCATCCAGACGGTTTGTACACAAGTGCCCTCTGCAGCATGCATTCACTGCCACGCCACCATACCCTACTCAGTTCTCAACAGACGTACTATTTATTAACTGAAGCAGTAACATTTACCGTGTCTGCGCTCCGCTGACAACGTGCTCTTCATCATGGGTTTCTGAACATGACGAATGCTTTAAAAGACTTCAAAGAATGACGCAGTATGTCACGAGGCTAAGCGCGACTTGGTTCGGTAGGTTAGAATTAACTTCAGTCGGTCTAACTCTTAAGGGGCAGGGTCATTCATGAGAAGCTAAAAGCCATTCAGCTCTTCAAGAAGTTCTCCAAATTTTATGGAATACGAAGATCTAAGCGACACGCGGTGGTGCACTTGGTTGAGGCACTGCGGTACAAACCGGAAGGTCTCGGGTTCGATTCCCGATGGCGTCGCTGGAGTTCTTCATTGACATAATCCTTCCGGCGGCACTATGGCCCTGGGGTCGACTCTGCCTCTAACAGAAATGAGTACCTGGAGTATTTCCTGGGGGGATAAAGGCGGCCAGAGCGTAGGGCTGATAACCTTACCACTTTCGAGCCTCAACCTCCTGGAACCCCAAGGGCCTGTTCAGGCCTGTGACGCGACTGCATTTATTACTAAGATGTGATGCTGATATAAATAATGCTGCATTTCTTCGGTGCAGTTTTTTTATTACACAGGTTTATTAATCAACCAATTACTGCACAACTATATTAAAATCTCCAACATGTTTCGGCCGCAAATATTCGTCCATCATCAGGGAGAAGGCTTTTCTTAGACAACAAGCAGCGTATGATACATTAGTGAATGGTTAATTATGCCACATGTATTGTGACAATCACCGCCGTATGTTAAAAATGTACAGGCTAAAAGTAGTTTTTATATATTGCAACTGATGTTATAAAAAATTGTTGGGCGTGAATAACGGTTAAAATCTATTAATTTGTTAATCTGTTATTTTAACGGATTTTAACCGTCATTCACGCCCAACAATTTTATATAACACCAGTTGTAACATACCAACACTTGTTTTAGCCTGTATGTTTACGGCGGTGATGGTCACAATATGCGTGACAACAATCAGCCATTCACCAATGTATCATACGCTGCTTGTCTAAGAAAAACATTCACCCTGATGATGGACGAATAATTGCGGCCGAAACACGTTGGAGATTTT
>BLKM01003326.1:0-46054 GCA_013340265.1 Coptotermes formosanus | reverse complement strand
ACTTAGTTCAGTTGATTTACTGACCACTACGTACTGAATTCAGAGGTTCCTGTAATTAGGTAGATATAAATTTTTAAGTTTGTGCAAAACCTGAGTTAGAATTTCACACAAGCATACCAACTGGCACTCAACCTATGGCATAGAATGAAACGCCCCTCCGGAATTGTCCCAAAGATATTTACGCTGTTTGTCTGCTGATGCCGTTCTGCGGGATAAAAGGAACCTTTCTCACACTTTCCAGAATAAGATGCGCACAAAAATTAAACACGTGCCAATACGTAAATAAATAACCTGCAATTACGCTATTTGCCCACTTGACCTCGACTTAATCACACTACAAAGAAGGATACGCACTGGTCATCTTATCTCACAGATTAAACAATTAAACTCTGGTCTTCAACATTAACGTAAACACACTCCATGAATGTCTTTATCTCGCACTGTTTAAGATAACATTTTGAGGTGAAGTAACGACAAAGATTATTAACGGCCATACAATAACTAGGCTACCGGCTGAACGATCTGGGGTTCGAATCCGGAAGGTACAAGTTTTATTGCTTTCCTCCAAAAACATCCAGACCGGCCCTGTGGCCCACCCAGCTTCCTGTTCAGTGCGCACAGTGTTGCCTGTCCCCAGGGTTCACTGGCAGGGACGTCAGGCTGACCGTTCACCTCCATATAGTGCCGAGGGTGTGAAGATGTGGAACTATGCCTCCACTCCCCTATATGCCTGCGTGGCGTGTAGAAGAAGAATGTACTTTACTTTTATAGCCTTTGTAATATTCTGCACTGTAGCGAATAATGTATCAGATATTGATAAAGGTGACACATTTTACACAGAGCGTACTATTGGTGGCACCTGAGGTTCTCACAGCGGTGTCTATAGGGAGCTGCGGGTTTATTTAAACGGTGAGATAGGCACTTGATTAAATTTTAATATAATAAAAGGAAAATAATATCAGTAAAATGCAGTCATCATTGCAGGATATCGGAGAATAGAATCAGTAACTGAGAGAATTACTGGAGAGAAGATGGAAGATTTAGCGGTAGTAGTTTTACTTCTTCAATCCTCACACAATCGGTCCATCCTTCTCCAGCACCACTATGTAGATATCTCCCGGTATTTCTGATCTACTTTCCAAACAGTCCAAGTTTCAGCACCATACAAAGCTATGTCCCAAATGTAGCACTATAGCAGTTTCTTCCTTAAGTTTAAATCTAATTCGCTGGAGGAAAGAGCCTTCGTCGTGTTGAATGCTGCTTTGCCATGTCATTCTTGCATTTAATTCTACATGTTCGTCTTGTACCAATTGTTACTATGCTTCCCACATATTTCCAATGTTGCACGTTCTTCAGTTGTTTTTTTTTATCTATCATAATCTGTAATGAGGCTTGTTGCCTTTAGACTGTCACTACTTTAGGTTTTCCCACATTAATTTCCCTTCCATCGCAACTTCCAGTTTCATTTATATTAATTGAAACTTTTTCTTTAACCAGCAGCACAAAGTCATCTGCATATTTCACAGTGAATATTACGTGTTCGTTTCTGCATTCATTCAAGAAATTTCATGAATAAAGATTCATTACTTCTGGGCAATATTTACCGCGGTAACTGGAACTTGCCAGTGAAAACTTTCTCTTAGATATGTCGCTGCTTATTTTGTCAAGTTTTCTAGGCATTGTTCAGGGTTGTGGCCTGCGTATTCACTGAGAGTGTGATTTCGTAGTGTGTACCAATGTGGATCAATGGAAGACTTATTTGTACATTTCGAAGATAAATGTGGGAACTAATTACCCTTGAAATTTAAAGCGTTTCTTATTTGCCAATAATAAAGTTTTCAAAGTTGGGTGCCGCCACACCTTGAGAACATCAAAACTCGTTAACAAAATAAATTTTATAAACTTGTCCTCACGCATTCCTTTGTTCACAGCATAAGTCACCTGACAGAATAAAGTCAGGTGCCTTTAATCACTTCAGATTCTGCGAAAAGCTTCAGGGAAAATATCTGACACCATTAATCCCGCACGCAGTGCGTTTGGATTATTTCGCAAACATGTCGAGAACTTTACTCCCGCATGTTACAAAGCTGTCAGTATTGGCTGTATATTTACCACAACAAGCGGACAGTATCACGTGTTTTAATTTAAAATGCAATCGTGCAACAAAACACTCATAGATAATAATTACGAATTAAGAAATAACTTTGAGAGTAACTTGCAACATAACCTCGATTTGCATTACTGTAAGACGTAAATAAGATAAGACACCTGGTATATAAACACTGCCAGTGGATCATTGTGCCATACAGTACAGTTAGCATCAATCATGCATTTCCTGGTACTGCTTACAGCTCTGGTCGCCTGTGCGGCAGGTAAGTGCTACAACACGAACACGGTTGTAAATCTGCAAGGTAACTGGGACATTAGGCATTCAAATATATATATATATATATATACATAATGATGAGAATATCTGATTAAATACCGGATTTGTGTAACATGGGGGCCGGTTTAGGCAGGTTAGCGTAATTAATTCATTGAAGAAACTCGGGCGTGGAAGATTTGATGCTAGAATTCCGGCGAGTGCAATTGGCTTTTCTGTCACACGGGCACGGAATATGCAAGGGGACGTCTTCCCACATCTAAACTGGCTGACGCATGTAGTTGACTGGTCGCGTCTGTCTAGTAACCTCATGGGGTGGACAGGGACAAGCGCACCTTTACCTTTACTGGGTAAACATACGGATGTTTATATCTAACTGTATGAAGTTAGCTTCCTCTTAAGGATTTCACAGTCCATCAGTTTCTGTAAGGCACCCTGTGCCGTTTATGACACACAAGTGTTCCGATATCCTGTCCAAAAGCAGACCATGACTCTTCTCTACGCTGAGCCAGAAGAATGCAGCTCCAATCTTAAAAAAAAGAGAAAAGGAAAGAAAAGCGTGTTGGGAAAGTGCGTACGTGTGAAGTAGAATGACATGAAATAACACAGAATTCCTTTGGTCTTTAGTGAGTTTATAAGGCATGTGTACCGTTTGCACTTCGTACTGTAAATGTCTGTAAACATTTCAGGTGAACCTGTCGAAGACAAAGCCCCTAGACTAGACGGACGTATTGTGGGTGGGACTCCAACAAAAATTGAATACCACCCTTACGAGGTAAAGCTATTGAATTACCCTGCAATTAGATGATTCTGTTGATGCAATGAAACATAAACATACGCAAGTGTGTATATTTTACGCAACATTTAAATATCAGTTGTTTCCTCAAGTCTTCAAACTGCGAAGGTCACGTAAATAATACTTGTGATTTAACAGTCGGTTCTTGCCTCAGTAAAAACACATCGCATCTCTCTTACAGAGTCAGTCTTTGGGTAACTCACTATCTAAATATTCAACTAAGAAACAAAAAAAGACAAAAATTCTAACTTGCTACATAGTTCCGCAGTTAGTCAAGAAACTCCCCGCATTTTATGGAAAGAGCGGTTTAAGTACCGTGCTCACAGCAGCCAGCCTGCTTCTGCCTATCCTGAACCATATCACTCGGTGTATTCGATTTATTATACACACCAAATGCACATTATTAGTTACATATGAGTGTTAAACACGGGGCCCAGACATGCTTCGGTACAGGCGTACCAACTTCAGGAAGCGCAACATGACAGGTGTGAAAGCAATTTTGCAGCAATAAGCTACTATTTACAAGGTTCCTCAGTGTATAGTAGGCTCCGTTGTTGATGTAATTAGTGCGTAAAAGGTAAAAATTGTACTGTTTTTAAAAATCTGTGCTTAAAATGCGATTAACATATGCCTTTCATAGTAAATACGGTTTAATCGAATTAAAATATTGTTGCGGTTTCTAGTGGAAATTTCCAGTTTGTGGCACTATATGTTCAGGTCTCTAGTGCTTATCTCAGTCCAAAATGGACCGGGTCCCCGTGCTCACGCTGTGTCGTGTATCGGAACCAGCGCCACATCTTAACCATAAGATTTTAAAAACTTTACAAGTTGTACCATTATACATAAACAGTATAAAAACGGAGCCTACTGCAGACTGTGGAACCTTCATTCATTTGCGAAGCAATTTTTGTTGGTTAGTGTTGGTTAGTGTTGGTTAGTGTTGTGTCCACAAATTTAAATTTTTTGTACTGCAAACGATTTATTACCAAACTCCAATTTGTAATCTTTTCACACTCTGTTCACTATATATGGACATTTACTTAGATTTCACAGCATGTGTTTGATGTTCAGCCTCCTCACTAGCGACTAATTTTCGTGTTTTTCTTTGCCACATATATTTCTTCACCCAATAAATTATAATCATCAACAAGAAACAGAATGGTTTTATTTCCCGAACACTTCAGGTACATATTTGAACGATTAAGGAAAATCGATGATTGAAGAAAAGAGTATTAAGAACTCTTAGTTTGGTGATTACATCAGCCGAATCGCTTTGCTCCTTTATGTGATATCTGTATTCACGACAGTTGCACAATTAACTACTGTCCTACCAAAATCTATTTCAGAAACACCTACACATTCTTTTCAAAGTCGTTATGTTGCAGGCCAGATTAAACTTGTCGGCGTATCAGGGCTTTGTTAGTAAATTATTAGGCCAAGAGTAAGTTACATGATTAAGGTAAAATACACATACGAGGAGCTTATTCCAAAACACTGACTTTAAATCTAACACGTCGTTTCATTCGACATTTAAAGAAGTGCTTTTATCACTGTGATATAGCTTTGGTCTTTTCGCTGAAGACCCCAAGCCTGGCCTCCCCATTCACCACAGCTCACCCAGTTTGGCTCCTTATTCTGGGGGACGCATTAATTAATTCTTTGTCAAAAGGAACTACAGAGAAGAGGAGAATTGCACCGTTTAATCATGGAGGAGACTGCTCGCTTATTGACACAGTTATCAGTGCAAATGAAAGGCAACAACTTTTGTTATAGAATAAATATATTTTGTAGGATAAAACTGTTGATGTCATGTCATACAAAACTAGTATATTGCACTAACAGAATGAAACCCGTAGGCGTTTGATAAAATAAAGCAGCGAAAGTGTTCAGTCAATTTTATATTTCTTCTGTTGTTTTAACTTGCAGCAATTTCTCCCCAACAGATAATATTAAAACCCCTGTGCATATAATATTTTCATAAAAAAAACCAATTTGCCCTTGATATCTTTTAGAGCCTCTGTGGGAGATTCTGTAGAGTATGTGTAATCAGTGACGTAATGAGCGAAGTGTAAAAGAAACGCAATCGCTCAGCAAGCTTACGTTCAGTCACTACTCGCATTTGTATTGCAGGTGTCACTGCGCTATAATGGAGAGCACATCTGCGGCGGTTCTATCGTCAATAGAAACTGGGTGGTAACAGCAGCTCAATGCGTCGTAGGGTACGTTTGTGTTAAACAAAGGTTCTATCGTCAGGCATTATATTTTTAGTATCTTTTAAGGGTTTTACTTATGTGAAGAATTTTGGTGTTCATATATCATTTAAGAATCGCTAGATCGAAGTACCTTGTTACTGCATTATATTAAATAGAAAATTTCAAGTGCTATAGAACATTATCTTTACAGGCACAGAGCACATCTGGTTACATACAGGAAGCACCTGCTAACATTCATTTCAGAATGTTGCACATTTCCACCTCCCGCAAATTTTAATATTAAAATTCTTAACTGCATGGAGTTTGTTCTCTCTTAAGAAGCTGACAGTTGTCCAGTAAGTCAAAATTTCGTCAGCCTTTTTTTTGGTTAAGTGTCACTGCTCTCTTCACAACTCAACCACCGGTACCTATTATCACACGCACGGTCAACGTCACGTCCATATACATATTTCTTCCACTTTAATATCATTACGCCATTTTATCTCTCTGACCTCTGGTGCTGACCCTTCAGGCATTGTGACCAATGTTTTGTACGGATTCCTTGCTGCTCCTGTGTGCGCTCCGTGCCATGCCCTTAGTGTCTTACTGTCTTTGTCACACTAATGTGTAGTGCGTACATGTTACGATGTTTGCCAGTATGTAATTTTCTCCAACCTTCCACTATTTCCTCAGTATTGCTGCCAAATGTGTTTCTCGGTGCCTGCACCTACCTAGTCTGCTAATGTTGGGATAAATTTCACATAAAAGGGAAGCAAACATAATATTAGATGTGTACGTATACATATATATATACGTATGTATGTATATATGCATAATATGATTTTATAAGGTTTTAAGGGAATCTGTAACATTAGATTTTATTAACACCACGCACAATACAGACTTCAGTGTTTTGCTGTCTATAGGGAGTATGCTAAACAAATCACAATATCAGCTGGCTCCACAACCCTCAATCCTCCAGGAACTACTCACCAAGTGACTGGAGGGTATATACATGCTGGTTACAATCAGAACACCAAGGACAATGATGTCGCCGTTCTACAGGTTTGTACTGACTTGAATATGTCAATGTCCAGTCCAAAGTGTATGATGTATTTAAAGCCATAACAAGGTCTGTCGTCTTTCCGTTCCATGCAGCTACATGTCACACATCCACAGTGCAGACATAACGATTTACGTTTAAATTGGCATCCCAGTGCGAACTGTATACTGATTATTAAAACATCAAAGTCGAAATGGATAAAATAATTGACGTCAATAAGAAATACTTTTTTCTGAATATTCCCTCTGCTCTTATTCCTTGAAGGTTGCAGACTTCGCCAATATTGTACTTAGTACACGCAAAATGATTGTTTAAAATTCTCAGGCGAAATTCTATTCTTCCTATGTCCAGCATTGCTGTTTGTACAGAAAGACCTTCCGTTGATCCACCTTACAGAATGACACTTTAGAGTCACATTTTATCTCAAGTTGCAGGCTATGAAGTGAAATACAGCTGGCTACAACAGGAAGCGTTACTAAACAAGGACAGCGCAGACGAAACTGCAGGTTCAAACAAAGTGCAGGCAACTCTTAGATAGCTTCATTACGACAGGTTGCTTTCGGCCATTACTGCCACCTGGCGCACATATCCGTGACTATAGGAGTCACTTGCTGCATGCGAACATAAAAATTACCAAATTTCAATTTTTTGGCTTCTATAGGAAGCCTACATATATAAGGCGTTTTGCAATTATAATACAGTAAAAACTCGCTAATCCGGACCCCGTTAAATCAGACTTCGCTTAATCCGGACAGGGTTCCTGGAAAAAGACATTTTTATTTTGAAGCCGACAATAGTAGAATAAATCACTGGCCCGAGTCTGAAGTGACCGCGGGTTTATAAGAAAGGCAGCTGACGCGGCATGCCGTGCTCGTTACTCCACTACACTATCCAGTTTTACAGTCAGTCAGTCAGGCAGTCAGTCAGTCAGTCAGTCAGTCACCCAGTCAGTCAGTCAGTCAGTCAGTAAGTCAGTCTTTGTCTTGTAACGTTGCCGGACAGGTCGTGTTTGTTTTCACTCGCAGTACAGTACATATGACGTGTATAAAGTCACTTACTAAGCCTGCTACATCTACGGGAAAACCACGTGACTGAGGGAACACTTTAATTGCGTAATCAATTTCGTCCAAGAGAGTGACAATGAAGACGTTTCTGCCTATTATGACCGCCTGAGATGCTTGAGTTACCTCACTGTGAAAGAAATGTGTAAGAAACCATCACAAAAGAAGACAGACAATTTTTCCAAACCAGTTTCTGCTGTTACAAATAAGCCTACGGGCCCACGAACATCCTGTTCTAAGACGGTCGCAGACGATTTGTAGTTTGTGAAGTACAGTATTTTGTTAACAATTGCCGTACGTTACAACAGTGTAAATATGTACCGCTTGTACCGTTTAATTATTATTATGACATATAACATGATTTTGAGTATTGTGTATTTTTTGTTCGTGAAATTGCCTTTGTTTTATTGTTCTTGTTACTCCTGAATTTTACCAATCCGGACTACCCTTCCGCGCAAATAGTTCTTAATTAAAGAGGTTTTAATGTATTTCGAAAATGCACGTTCAAAGGAGCACAAATCGAAATATTTCTTTCCTGAATTCTTCCGTTTTGATTTCTAGATTATGCATTTCAGCGGAAGTTACCATACCGTAAATATCCGATTAATGCGAAATACGGACCGAAACAAAATAAGCTTCTCAAGATTTTTTTACTTTTTTGGTTCTTTAGTGCTTCATAGCAAAAATTATCTTTAATGATTTTCTTCATTGTATTCGCTACAGTGAGGCCCTTAGAGTAAGGCACACTTCACCTAATTTCCTAGTTTAAAAGTCACCCATCATTCTATAGTAACGAAACCCCATAACGTAACCGTAACCATTGACCGATTTGGAACACTCTGCACATCATAGCACACAACCATATTAAACTGCTGCCAAACTTCAAGTTCATATTCACGTTTCGTGACAACTCGTGACTGCCAAAGGGCGCACACAGAGACTCCTGTCTTTATTGCAGAGAAAGAGCCAGTACGCAGTACATTTGGATGGGCGGGGAATTAATCTCTTGTTAAGAGTAAATTGCATGAATAAACCATGAAACTGTGGGTACCTGAAGTAACTCATGTTGTGGTGACGGTGTTTCCTGTACAGAATATGATCCCAATATCACAACGGTGTCTGGCATAAAGTAACTCACGTATTGCTGTGGGGAAATAAATTAGTTCTGAATTCTTATACTACTCTACTTGAGGCAAGTCAGTTGTAAAAATCATATTGGGCGTAGATCTACTTATGATGTCGCTAACTAACTAACTAACTAACTAACTCCATGGAGCAGAGGCCTTCTTGAGAAGCTAACAGTTTCTCAGCTAGTCAAGAAATTCCCCGCATTTTATGGCACCCGAAGGTTCATTACCGCATTCACAAGAGCCCGCCACCTGTCCCTATCCTCAGCCAGCTCAATCCAGTTCATGCCCCCACATCCCACTTCCCGAATATCGCTACTGTTAATTTGGAAGTGTTGTCCTGTCAGGCAGAAACGTTTAACATTGGACATTTGAAGACACAGAACATTACAGTGCAGAAATGCACACACAATAATCAAACGACTTCAGATAGCAAACTTAACCACATGTGGCTGCGCGTGTTTACTTTCAGCTAGCATGTCCTTTTATTATACAGACAGAGCAATTGCTTCTATATCTCAAGTGTTATAACCGGACACTGATTTGGGGGGAGTCTTGGAATTACTTGCATATTTTAGACCTGGTCACGTTTGGTAGAAGAATGCGTAGGAATGCTACCCTAGACCGGATACCATAAAACACCTGCTGCTTAGGAAGGATTTTGGGGATAAAAGAAGTTCCGTTATGAGCCTGTAGAAGGGGGTAGCGGGGAAGTGAATGACGAGAGACTCGGAAGGACCCCGGCGAGGGAAGGCGTTTTATTCTATATAGGAGTTTTGGGCTACGAAACTGAAAAGTCACTGTGGGGAAGTTTGGAAGAGAAGAGGGTTGATTGGGGCAGTGCGGATAAGGAGTTGCAGTGTCGTCAGCGGGATGAGTGTATTCAGCATTACCTTAAATAAATAGATAGCGAATTGAGTATAACCATTAGTAAAGGGTGTTTGCGTATCTTGGTGTGGGCTAACATCGATCCACAGCACCACATCCCGCTGATCCCTTGAAAACACCACACGGTATATTCCCTAGGGGTGATCTCACGCTCTGCCGCAGAAAGTCACCTAGCCATCATCCTGAACACTTGCGCCCAACCGGTAGTGCAGATGGTATGTTACGGGCTACTGTAACAAAACTCGTCCGTGAGTTTGGTTGCAGTGTTCAGCAAAGCTTTATTCAAAACACGCTACAGCCCTATGCACAAAGAAGCAGAAATTTCGCACACACTAATACGCTTTGTCTGTCACAAGCAACACAGAAGCAACAATATTCTAGAAGAGTTCTTTAAATTTAAAACGCATTTTTCCTGCCCAATATGCGTGTAGAGCACACAAGTGTATATCACGACATATGAATGTACCAAATGAGCATAATAGAAAGTAAAATCTCAGGCATAAATACCAGAGAAAAATACCTTATATATCTACACGGTCTGGAATTTTTCACACTTTAAAATCCACCGACCCATAACTTTATATTTCAGGTCAGCCCTCCGTTCACCTACAGCGACAGTGTACAACCCATCGCCTTAGAGTCCGCCGATGCGCTTGCAGGAACCAGCGTTGTTGTCACTGGATGGGGCGCCACTTTGGTAAGGCATTGCATTAAGTACTGTGCAGGGTAGCAACTGACATTCCGCCAGATCTTCAGCAAATAAATCACTAAAAATCAGTCAGATTTCACTAAATAATACAACACAACACAACACAACACAACACAACACAATACAACACAACACAACACAACACAACACAACACAATACAACACAACACAACACAATACAACACAACAAAACACAACACAACACAACACAATACAACACAACACAACACAACACAACACAACATGTCAGCATCAAAGACCCTGCCCTTTCTTACACAGGCACCGTATCTGAATGTAGGTGGGGGCAGTGACTCCTCTCCCGCAGTACGTATTTGTACCCTCCATATCACTGCGTGTGAACACTGACCCAGTATTTCCGTCGAGCCAGGACAGATTTCCCTCTTTGCAACTTGACCTACAGTCGTCGCCCAATGTTCGCTCATGATACGTAACTTGCATTTGACACAATGATGCTGTATGAGAAATGAATATAAAAGCAAGAAAGGAGCACCTTTGCATGCATTGTCTTTAATCGCTTGCAGATCATTGTGAAATATAGTTTTGAATTTCCTCTCCACTTTAGTGTTTAACATATACAGCATGCACCTTGGTATTTACCCTGTTTATCAGAAACCCAAACTAACCCCAATGCGCCTCACTGCACCATATATAGCTGTGTAATGACTAAAGTGCATGCTAAGTGTAGACCGCATAAAAGAAGGGCACGGAGTGTGGATGTCTGAGAACAGGTGCTGACAGTGCTTGAACTGAAGACAGAGGTTGTCTAGGCTAAGGGTGTTAGAGAATAGGGTGCTGGGGAAAATATTTGGGACTAAATGGGAGGAGATGGCAGGAGACCAGAGGTGACTGAAACAGGGGGACTTAATGACATGTATCCCTCATCAAGTATCATTCTGGTGATGAAACCAAGACAAGTGGTATGGGCATGGCATGTAGCAGGAGAGGTGCGACAGGGTTTTGTTGGGGAGATCTAACTAAAGATATCATGTGGATGGCCTAGGCTTAAACGGAGGATAATATTAGACTGGATCTTTATGAAAAAGGGTGGGGTACGTGAACAGGAATGAGCTGGTTCATTGTAGGGATAGGTGGCGGGCTCTTGTGAATGCGGTGATGAACCTTCTGTCCTATCTCTGGAGCTGTTGGCTTCTTAACGTGCATTTCGCTCCACTGAGTTCGATACGTACATAATATATCGTTGAAAATTCGATTTAATTTCGACTGCATTTTCCACTGTACCAGGTCAAATGTCGGCAACAAACCGACTGGATATTTTGTAAGGTTTTGTGTTCGTTCCCCTAAGCTCCTATTACATTCTGGCTGCTAAAGCCACTACTCAGATTAGAGATTCCCTGTAAAATTATTTTGAATCAGACTGAGAGGAATAATTCTCACCGCAATTCTTTCACGGATTTGTAACACAAGGCTGCAGAAGAACACAGGAGGACTTCATGATTTTTCCCATTAAACGAACATTAATTTTGCTGATAAACAGTGACGAGGATCATGAACTGCCAGACGATGAACAACACTGGTTGAAACCTGTCTGAGTGAGACAAATAAAACACGGTTTACCCTTATGTTGATGTGTACCTAAACGGTACAGCGTAATGTGACTTTATTTAACTACTGGTCACAACATTCTGCACATTTCTGCTTCTGAAGTCTCGTGTCTTCTGGAAAGATAAGCCATGTGAACGTGTAAATAAACACTGACGTTTCGGAATAGATAGTACTTTCAGTTCGAGTCTCAGGTTTGCCCAGAGAGTTTCATAACATAATCACAACTGTGGAGAGAAAGAGACTAGCAAATTGTGCTCTTGAACACAAAGAAAGTCTGAAAGCCTTATTTCAGTACTGCACTGCGCTCTGTTCGCTGTACATTCCAGGTACAGTCACAGCCTGCACTGTTACACTGTTCTGAAGCAATGCAATTTATATAATGTCTCTCCAAGTTACACTCCAACATCAATTTCCCTTCTAACAATATGCATTCCGTGCAGTCCTGTCTTATCGCAAGCTTTCCTGTCTGTCGAAGCAACGTGAGCAGAACATGCACGTTACAGTACAGTTACACACACTGTAGATTTATTGTTACACAGACGTGACAGTCGGCTGCACGTTGACTGTGTTATACTCAGGTACAGTGTCCCACACACTCACTGTACAGAAGAATTCCTCGGCTGTGGTACAGATACGATGACACAGTTAATCCTGCACCCAGAAGTATTCTGGCGTCTGTTGTTCAGTAGGTAGCCAGTAACAATGTTCACAGCATTTTGCCATTGATCTGGGTTTTACTTTTCTAAACAACATGCAGTCTGCCCTTATTGTTCCGCCATGTTCACAAAAACAGTCACAGCAAAAAACATAAATATTGGCCCCGTGTGACTTTACTTATTACAACAAATTTTTCTGTTTTTCAGCCCGGAGGCTCCCTCAGCAACACTCTACTTGAGGCGACTGTACAAACCGTAAATGTCGAGTCGTGTAACAAAGCGTATTCTGGAGCTATCACTAAAAACATGATCTGTGCTGGAACTGATTCTGAGTACAAGGGACCGTGCGATGTAAGAGGTTCAGGGTACTAATGAATAGGTGTTTGTTTGTGGCGTTGCATATTTCGCTTACAAAACGGGAATTTGTCGTAACCCACAAAATTCCTCAAACTGAGATTCCCGCATTACCAGGCAGTTGGGGTACAAACAAACCTTCTGTCAAAATGTTGTGTTCATAAAAATTGCTTTTCTTTCTGTTTTCTTGAAAGTACAACGGGTTTGTTTATGGGTCTGTGCAGGATCTGCCGCCCTTTTTCTGTCTCCCGCAAAATTGTGTGTCGGTGGGTTACGACAGTTCTTTGTTTCATGAGCGACTTGGTACAGACACAATAATACATCCCGTAATTCCTGTAAAAGCTGTTTAACAGTAATTTACAGCACCAATTCAGTGCTGCTTAGCAGTCCGGCAAATTCTAAGGTCAAAACGACTGCACGTTTCAAGCAGCTGGTACCATCAGTTTGACAATATCGTTAAAGCGTATTGCCCTACTCTGTTGTGTTTGATAACGATCATTGTATGTTGTTGTTGTTGTTGTTGTTGTTGATGTTGTTGTTGCTGTTGTTGTTGAAGTAACTTAAGACTAACATTTATTTACTGACACAAGAACATGTTAATAACATTCGTACAATGATTTAAATCAGGCCAATTCCACGCAGTTTGTAATATTGCATCCAAAAAATTCGACATGCCAATACGCCTAAAAGGTAACTTAAAAAGTTAGGCAATGCCCACAAGGTTTAACACGACCAAATACTCGCTTTCTTATTCTTCACATTCCCGGTGATTATTTTGAATGACAAAAGAGGCATTCACTTTGCTATCAGACAGACATGACAAGGCTAATAGTCGTTTGTCGCTGCAGCTTAGCCTACTGAAATTTACGCCGCCCAGTATTATGAATATTGTCCATTCCTTAATCGGTTATGATCGATTATTTATGATCAGATCGACAACGGTTTCTTCAGCCTCAGCTCGTGCCTCACATGAAGCAGTACCTCAAAACGTTATGTTCAAATAAACAACTGCTTCCATTGATTCGGTGTCACCTCACGAAACACCGCCACAGCCAAATCATAAGCACTGAGAACAACACGATGTTAAATCAGTGTACGAAGTTATTCTTGTAAAGTTCTAATATATTTGTCCAGTTTAACCAAAATCATAATTTGATAACAGAGTTTAGTGAAAATTATAAATATTAAATTTCAACAAAATCGGTCCTAGGGGGCAGCAGTTTTCAAAGTGGGCAGAAGGAAAGACAAAATTGGGCTAAAGCTGGCTTTTCGGAACTGCTTTGGTAACTCACCTAACAGTGTCTTAAGGGATGCACCAGCCATTTTATGTCATTAGGATTTAACACGTTAGTGTTCATTTAACTTTACAACAATTCACGACGTTCTGCTTCCACAAATAAATTTTAACAAACTGTAGTAGAAGAGGGTAATTTCTAATTTAACTGCTAAGCGAAAATATGTTATGAGAACCTGCTTGCTGTGGCAGAAAGCGCCACATGTTAACAGATACAGGTGTACTTCGGTTCAGGGTTGGAATTTATCTAACGTGGCAGCTGGGTTGCTCCATATGCTGTGACCCTCTACTAGGCCTATTTTTAACGTGCCAAAAACACAAATTTTCATGCATTTTACTGCGTTTTATTTTTTAGGGTGATGCTGGCGATCCTTTAGTTACCCTTAAAAGACAGAGTCTTATTGGTATTTTCTCTTGGGGACCCGATATGTGCGGCACTCCTGGCACCCCAAGCGTTTACACCAAGGTGTCTGCTGTGCGTGACTGGATACTCCATTACACCGGTCTGGAGTAAAGGCTAATGAATTTGGCTGTAGGTCCTGCAATATATTAAGGTGGAAAGTTGCCCGTTGAATTCTGTAAATGTAAAAGTTGCCCGTTGAATTCTGTAAATGTAAAAGTTGCCCGTTGAATTCTGTAAATGTAAAAGTTGCCCGTTGAATTCTGTAAATGTAAAAGAAGGTAAATAAAAGCAAGTCATGTGAACAAAGCTCTTTCACCTTTCAACCTTCGACCCTTGGACCTTGTTGACTCAACAGTCTGTGTGTCACTATGTATGTCTGCACGGTATATACTGCCTGGTTGTTACAAATACCGAACAAAATAATCAGTTCTTCCAACACGGATAGGAAGAAAAATAAATTCGACTACTCGGAGAGGACTTCGCGCCATACTGTATGATATTCGACGACCTGAAGGAAGCAAAGAAGCAGCTCCAATCACAAAGTTTCTACAAACAAAATAAAGACACTAAACATTCTTGTGGGGCGGCGAATTATTCACAGATTTTCTTTTCTCGTCGTGTGACTTGGAACACACTGCCCACCAAAAGCGAGGCACAAATACAGTAACACTTTACTCAGACCATTTAGGATTATTGGTTCTGACGGTAGGAAGTAAATGTTATGAAAGGGAAGTTCGACAAATGGCAACGACTACGTGTAATGTGGGTTGCAGCATAACGGGGCTAAAATGATCGCAGTGTTTCAATGAACGTCTGTCCCTCCGTTGTCCCCTCAGTGTACAGGAGGCTGTAAAGTTGGAGAGTAACAGCGGATGTGCAGTGCGTGGGACGGACGGGAATTCTTATAAGTGTGATATTTGCTGTGCTCATGGCAAAGCAATTTGTACCTGCAGACATAAAGACATGTTCTCGTCTCCACACACCTCCAGACCGGACCTGGTGCCCACCTAGCCTTTTCTCAGGGGGCAAAGCACCCGGACGTGGTTTTGATCAAACACCTCGATATAAAGTCGAGGTTGAGAATGAGTAGAGCTATACTTCTACTCCCCCTCTGCGCCAGCATGGCGTGTTACGGTAAGACCTTTACCCTTACATTAAGTGCAATCTTTAATTTCTTAAACAAATTTTAGAGGTTGCGCTAATACAGTGCCAGACGTGAGGTTTCGATAGAAGTTTTGAACCGTAGGTCTGTATAACTTACAGTGTTGTTGGGGGTTTAGAATGCAGAAGGACCAATGAATACAACAGAGATAACTGTAGAACGGATTGGACAGCACAGACATTACGTGTGAAGGAAGGGACAACTATGAGGGTCTCCCTTCCGTCTTCCGTTCGTCACGACGTAACCTGCCCGACAGCGACTGATGCATGTAGCTCACGCAGAGATTCTATACGTACACAGCGGGCAAATAATATTTCTGTAGTGCCAAAATGCAAATGCAAAAATTGAGTGAGTCTTTGATGATATGTTTGATACCGTCACACAGTGAAAGTCTACACAGCAGATATTACACACAGCTATATTTATTGCCGTTACATGATTACTGAAATATAACTATCCGAGGAACACTTACGGCATTTCTTTTTGGGGTTATGTATCGTACATATTTTATTTACCGACTCCGTGTTAAGTGGGTCCCTGTCACCACGGCATGGCGCGTACTCGGGTTGCGGGTGGAGGAACGCCTGGAATTATGGATGGTAGCTGCGAATACACTGAATAAGCAGTATCGGACAGGCGACAAGGGGTCGTCCCCTAGCATTGGTTTTGGGCGAGGTGCTAGCAACTCCTCACCGTAAAAACATAGGATGTTACGAAATATTCCGCAAGGCCTCGGACTTAGACTGATCCTTGGTACGACGTATAGCAATGGAAAAGGGACACTAGATTTGAGACTGACATGGCTTAGGACAGGGACAGGTGGCGGAGGATTGTGAATGCAGTAATGAACTTTCGGGTTCCATAAAATGCGGGGAATTTCTTGACTAGCTGAGGAACTGTTAGCTTCTCAAGAAGGACATCATGGAGTTGGTTTAGTTGATTTTCTGACTTCTTTGTATTGAATTCAGCCATTCCTTTAATTAGGTACATGTAAATCTTTAAGCTTGTGCAAAAGTAAGGCGAAGTATTTTACACAAGTGTACCAATTTGCATTCAATATACAGAATAGCACTAAACGCCCCTCCGGAACTGTCTCAAATGATAATTATGCTGTTTGTTTGCTGATCCCATTGTGCGGGATAAACGGAAACGTCACTCTTTCCAGGAAAGTTGCGCACTCAATTTAACCAAGTGTCAGTACATGAACGAGTGAATGAATAAACAAATAAACAAATAATGTGCTGTCACGCTATTTGTCAACTTGACCCTGAGTATAAACACACTGTACTGAGTATTTCAGACAAGACAGTGCACCGGTTATCTTATCTTCAGGCGTTCATATTTTAAACACCGGTCTGAGAATTTAACATAACTTTCCTTCCTGCGTAAATCATTCATCTCACACAATTTAAGATAATATTTCAATGTCTAAGATAATTAACCTAAAATTAGTAATGGCAATGACCATGATCTGCGATACAATAATTAGGCTACGGGTTCAATGACCTGGGGTTCGAGCCCCGGCAGGTGCAAATTATTTTCCCTTCTCGGAAAGCTCCAGACCGGCCCTGTGGCCTATACGGCCCCCTGATTAGTGGCTACCGTGCGGTCTTCTCCCAGGGGACACTGGCAGGGACGTGAAGCTGAACATTCAGGTCTATCTAGTGCCGAGGTTGTGAAGGTGTGTGGAGTTATACCTCCACTACCCAACCAAATGCATCCATGGTGACACATTTTACGAAGAACATCCTGGGAAATTAAGAATTCGAAATTTACACAAATGTCAGAAAACTTGTCTTCACATATTCCTGTGTTTACAGCATGAAGGAAAGTCATCTGATTGGATAAAGTCGGACTCCTTTAATCATTTCAAATTCTGCGAGAATATCTACACAGAAAATAGCTAGTACCATTAATCCAGCAAACAAATTTTCTTGTTTGTACGTATGTCAAAGAGTTTATCCCTTACATTCGGTATGTCATTACAGCACACATCAATATGAAGTGTAGCTTTGTAAGACACAAAAAGATACGACACCTGATATATAAACACTGCCAGTGGCTCATTGTGACCAACAGTAGAGTTAGAATCAGTCATGCATTTCTTGGTACTGCTTTCAGCTCTGGTCGCCTCTGCAGCAGGTAAGTGTAAAGTAAAATATTAAACATTTGCAGGGTACAATAGAATGTTCTCGGACTAGCAGCCGCTTCATGTGGTTGAATGGCGAATCAACCAATATGTTTCGAGGAAAATCTCTGTCCTCCTCACCAGGGAACTGATTACCTCTGAAAATTGCCGGCGTCAAGATATACCTGCCCGTTATAGCTGGTGGGGAGACAAGAGGGTTGGTGGGGGAAGCCAAGCACCTGCTGCCAACGGTCCTGCTTTTACGTCCATTAACACTTCCGTTACAGGTGATAATGCATGACTCAATATGAATCCACACTCTTTGTTAAAGTTACACTTGTTCAGGTGCATTTCAATTACTTCCTTTACCAGGCAGCCCACGTATCCTGATGCTCTCTCTAATATCAATGTGCCATTGAAACCGACGCAGTGACCCGTTCTGCCACTGCTTATGCAGACGTATGTATCTGTCGTGTTCTTTGAATTTCGCCTCGACAGTCCTTCCACTCTGTTCTACATACACTTTCCCGCACTCGCATGAAATGTGATGTACGTCGGACACCTTAATTTCTTATCCGCCCTTGGCAGACATAATCATGTGCACGGTTTTCTTTCTTGGCCTGAATCTCTCTCATGAATCTCTTTTAAAATTATTCCTCCCTTAGAATTTCGTGAAATTTTTTGTGCATATTTCCAGATTTATATTTCCAGTTGAAATAAAATCATTGTAAGGAAAGTGTGATTTTATAAAACCAGAAAATATAAAACAGAATTCTTATGCCCTATATTTTGTTTACTATATAAGCCATGCGTACCCGTTGGACTTCGTATTGTAGATGTCTGTAAATATTTCAGGTGTTCCTGTCAACATGACCCCTTCACTAGAGGGAGGTATTATAAATGGGACCACAACAACAATTGAAAAATACCCTTACCAGTTACAGCTACAGAAAAAGCGAATAATTATTTTGATGCATGGCACCATGCTCATACACTGGTGTGTGTAATGACAAGTGATTTGTTGAACTATTTAATATTCATATCAAAATGCAGATTCCAAGATAATTTCTTCCCTCAAATCTCCCAAAGACTAGAGTCATGAAAATAATAACGGTATCGGTTCTTGCTTAAATAAAATCACATTGCGTCTCTCTTCCATAATCGGTCTTTGAATAAAAGACTATCTCATTTCTGAACTAAAAATATACTAACTAATTACACAGTCAATTGGTCAAGAAATTCACTGCATTCTATGGAAGGAGCACCTTAATTACCGTGCCCCCAACATCCCATCATTTTTTCCTATCCGATGCCACATCAATTCAGTCCACGCCCACATCATAACCATTATAAATCCCCTTTAATATTATCCTGTTATCTACGTTTAGATCTTCCACATGGATGTCTGTCAGGTTTCCCCAACAAATCATTTTATGCACATCTCCTTTACCCATTCGTGTGACATGCCCTGCCCATCCCTTTCTTCTTGATTTGATCACCCGCATTATATTCACAGAGGGGCACAAATCCTGCAGCTCCTCATTATGCTATCTCTGCCAGTTACCTGTTACCTGTTACACAAATATATTCGTTAGTATTCTTCTCGGATATATTCAGCCTACGCACACAAGGACTTACTCCAACGTACTGCACTATTATACACCTAAATGAAAGCTATTCCAACATGGTCAGTCTGATGCACACGGCCTGCATCAGGCAATACACAGAGGTTTCGTGTTTTGTTAAAGGTATTGCACTGTCCGTAGTGAGGGTAACATGTACACTCCAGAGAAGATTACAATACATTACACTCTACACAGAGCTTCGTACGTAGTTGGAAATACGGTGCATGAGGGCAAATCAATTTTATTTATTGAGCTGTGTGTGTATTATATTACATATTCAATACATGATTGCCCACAACACACGAATATATTGCCCCCTATTCTGGAATGTACAATTTAACTGTAACGTGGGCAATGTTATACATTTGTTACATAACGTGACCTTTGTGTTCAGTCATTGATAATGGCTGCGTGTGTGAGGTGAGAAATGTTGGAATGGCTTATGTGTATATATATATATACACACGTATATATACGTATACGTATGTGTACGTATACATACGTGTGTTTGTGTGTGTGTGTATGCTAGGGCAAGAAGTTGGAATAAATTTTCGTCTATATATTGCCACTTGGACTGCAGATGTGTAGTATTAATTTTATATTTAGTCTATTTCCTTCAGTCCAAATTTCTTAACCAAAACATAACAACAGGCAAAATTATCATTCTGTACATTCGGTTGCGTTATTCTTGAATAGCTATCTGGAAGACAAAAATTCTGAACCTAAAGGTAACAACTTTTTCTTGATTTTATTATGCCCTTAATTTAAATGTTTATATAAGTTTGATTTGTTTGGGGTGTGACAACAAATTTTAAGATTGTTACATTTCAAAGATTTATAACTTGTCTTCATGTTGTGATTCTTCCTGCACTTTGTTCGCAAAAAATGAACATACACTTAATTTTCTCAGGATATTCTTCTTGTTTAGACACCTCACTGGCGAATAACCGTCTTTCTATATTTTTCTTTGCAGCATTTACATCTTCGAAGTTAAATTATTTTCAGCATAAACCAGAATCGATTTAATTCCCAAAAATGGCAGAGATACATTTCACTGATTGTCTGACAATCTTGCATTACATTCGACAAAAAAGAAGTGCTCGTATCACCGTTATATACCGTTGGTCTTGTCGCGGAAGACCCCAAGCCGTGCCTCCCCATTCACCATATCTCACTCACTTTGATTTCTTCTTCTGCGGACACATAAATGATTTCTTTACCAAAGGAAACTACAGAGAAGAGGTGAATAGCTGCATTGAATCGAAAAGGCTGCTGCCCCCTTCTTGACACAATTCCCAATGCGTATGAAAGGTAACAAATTTTGTTGTAAAATAAAAATATCTTGTAAAAATAAAGTTTTTATTGTAATGTGAAGCAAAACTAAGAAATGTAACCAACAGGATAAAACAGGCAGGCGGCTGTTAAGCAAATGAAACTGCTGTACTCGGTCTTATATTTTTCTGTAGCTTTAACGTTCGGCAATTTCTCCAATATGGATAAAAATCAGACACACGCTGGTACAATATTTTCACCCAAGCAAAACCAATCAATTTGCTTTTGACAGTCAGTAGGTTCTTTGTTGGACATTCTGTATATTTGCGATCAATGCTGTAAAGAGCGAAATTTAAAATAAATGCTAACTAACTAACTCCATGGAGCAGAGGCCTTCTTGAGAAGCTAACAGTTTCTCAGCTAATCAAGAAATTCCCCGCATTTTATGGAACCCGAAGGTTCATTACCGCATTCACAAGAGCCCGCCACCTGTCCCTATCCTGAGCCAGCTCAATCCAGTTCATGTCCTCCCATCCCACTTCCCGAACATCCATCTTAATATTATCCTCCCATCTACGCCTGGGTCTCCCAAGTGGTCGCCTTCCCTCGGGTCTCCCCACCAAAATCCGGTATGCACCTCTTTCCTCCCCCATACGTGCCACATGCCCCGCCCATCTCAGTCTTCTCGATTTGATTACCCGAATTATATTTGGTGATGAGTACAGGTCATTAAGTTCCTCGTTATGTAGTCTTCTCCAATCCCCTGTCGCCTCGTCCCTCTTAGGCCCAAATATCCTCCTCAGCACCCTATTCCCGAACACCCTCAGTCTTTGTTCCTCCCTCAGTGTGAGAGACCAAGTTTCGCATCCATACAGAACAACAGGTAAAATTATAGTTCTGTATACCCTAATCTTTGTGTTTTTGGATAGCAACCTCGAAGACAAAAGATTCTGCACCGAATGATAGCAAGCATTCCCCGACTTCAACCTGCTCTTAATTTCTTCGTGAATGGAGTTTCGATTCGTTAGGGTTGCTCCAAAATATTTGAACTCTTCCACCCTTTCAAAAGATTTATTATCTATAATTATGTTGTGATTTTGTCGTGCATTCTGATTTCGAGACATGACCATGTACTTAGTTTTCTCATCATTTACTTCTAGACCAATCTCCTTACTAGCAATAATTAAATCTTCTGCATTTTTCTTTATGCTATGTACGCTTCCGCCCAATATATTAACATCATCAGCATAAACCAGAAGCTGATGTATACCATTCAATTTTAAGCCCTCCTGGTTTGCCTGAACCCTCCTAATGGCATATTCTAAAGCAAAGTTGAAAAGCAATGGCGACAGAGCATCTCCTTCTTTCAAGCCATTCTTAATAGGTAATGTGTTAGACAGATGTTTGCCTACCCGAACTCTGCTATATGTTTCACTTAGGCACATTTTTATTAACCTTACTAGTTTCATGGGGATACCGAACTCAATGAGAATATTATACAAGACCTCCCTCCTAACTGAATCATAGGCTTTCTTGAAGTCTATAAATAGCTGATGCACTGCCTCATTGTATTCCCATTTTTTCTCAAGTATTTGACGAATGCTGAATATATGATCAGTAGTTGACCTGTTACGTCGAAATCCACACTGATGATCCCCAATAATTTCCTCTGCATATGGAGTTAACCTTGACAAAAGGATGTTGGATAGAATTTTGTACGTAGTCGACAAAAGTGATATGCCTCGATAGTTACTGCAATCTGTCTTATCACCCTTCTTATAAATAGGCACAATGACCGACTCCTTCCATTCCTCAGGCAATTCCTCCTTATTCAAAATAGAAATAATAAGTTTATGGATTTCAGACCGAATAATCCTACCCCCTGCTTTAATCAATTCTGCTGGAATCTGATCAATACCTGGTGATTTGTGGCTTTTTAGCTTTCCAATAGCCATCTCAACCTCAAAGGCACTGGGCTCAGGCACTAGTGGCTCTGCTGTATGTACTTCAGTCTGCCTAACATCATTAACCCTGTGTATATTTAACAGCTGGGAGAAATGATTCCTCCACCTAGCCAAAATACTGTGGGAGTCTGCAACCAGGTCACCCTTCTCATCCTTTACTACATTAGTTCTAGGCTAGTACTCCCTCTTAAAGTCATTGATACCCCTATACAAGTCTCTGATATTCTTGTTCTTACTGTTTGTTTCAATTTCATTAATTTTAGCTTTCAGATATTCCTTCTTTTTGTTCCTGAAATGTCTACTAGTTTCACGTCTTACGTTGTGCTAGATTATCTCCATTATTTTGGTTTGGATTATGTAACCACTGAATTTTAGCCTGCTTCCTTTTATCTAAACATTCTGCACATTCTGCATCAAACCACGGTTTATGCTGCTTCCGTTCGTGTAGACCTAGATTCTCTTGAGCTGAGATTTTGATATTCTCTTTAATGTTTTCCCACTCCCTATTTATGTCCTCACTAACATTTAAGTTTTCCAGAGCTGCAAACCTGTTTGAGATCTTAAGCTGATACTGTTTCCTAACCTCTAGTTCACTTAGCTTCTTGAGATTAAATCTCTCTACATCAAACTTGTGTGGTGCTTGTTTACTTACTGCCAGTCTTTCCCTAACTTTCGCAACCACCAGATAGTGATCAGTATCACAGTCAGCTCCCCTGAAAGATCGCACATCGAGTATACTGGAATGCCGTCTCCTATCTATCAATATGTGATCGATCTGATTGTGAGTCTTCCCATCAGGAGAGGTCCAGGTGTATTTATGAATATTTCGGTGCGGAAACATAGTGCTCTTAACAACTAGATTCTTTGATGTGGCAAAGTTTACTACTCTAACACCATTATCGTTGCTATCCTGATGTAAACTCTCATTCCCAATAGTCGGTTTGAAAATATCCTCTCTCCCCACTTTTGCATTAAAATCTCCTAACAGAATTTTCATATGACACTTAGGAAAGTGATAAAAAACCCCTTCTAATTCCTCATAGAAGCTGTCCTTTGAACCATCACCCTTCTCTTCCGTTGGTGCATGCGCATTCAGAACAATGATATTACACCAGCGGCCTCTCAGCACTATGTATGACATCCTAGCACTAACAAACTCCACTCTCTTGATTGCTGATACCATTCTCTGGTGCACAGAAAAACCTGTTCCCAATTGATGGTTTCCCTGCCCTTTGCCATAGAAAAAAGTATACTCCCCGGCTCTTACAGTCCCTTCCTTGTCCCACCTAACCTCCTGTACACCCACTAAATCTAACTTATACTTAGCTAATTCCCTGACCACTGTCATAAGTGACCCTGACCTATACAGGCTCCTCACATTCCATGTTCCAAAACTCATATCCTTTTTCCGTAGCTGGGGTTGTACCAAAGAATCGGTCAAGGTCCGAGGCTTTGTAGGCTGTTTCGTAACATCATAATTTTTTATGGTGAGGAGTTGTTAGCACCTCGCCCAAACCCCAGCTGGAGGACCACCCCTTGTCGGCTGTCCGCGACTGCTTATTCAATGTATTCGCAGCTACCCTCCAAACCTGGAGGCCGTTCCTCCATCCGCAACCCGAGGACGCGCCATGCCGTGGTGACAGGGACCCACTTAACATGGTTAGAATAGAGATAGCATTTAAAATAAACGCTATCTTTCAAAAAAACAGAGGCCCAGGCACAACTCCTATTTCAATTTCAGGTGTCACTGCAAGCTCATGGGGTTCACAAGTGTGGTGCTTCCACCATCAGCTGAACTTGGCTGCTGACATCAGCAGTCTGCGTGCACGGGTACGTTTGTATTGTCCAGGTTCTTATCATCAGACATTACATTTCCAGCACAACATAAGGGCTATGCTTATGTGAAGTAGTTCGGTATTCATATAGCTTACAATATCACATCACAGCAGTAGCATATAAGTGCAATAGATTAAGCAAACAAATTCAAATACTGTTTAACAGCGTAACGTATCATGATTACATGCACCCAGCAGAGCTGTTTAAATGAAGTGAACACTTGCTAATACTCAGTTCAGAGTGTTTTAAATTTCCACTTCCTCCAAATCGTAATTTTAAAATTCTTAACTCCCTTTGGTCTTTCTTAAGAAGCTGACAGTCTCCCAGTAAGTCAAAATTCTATCCACCTGTGTTTGGTCTAAAGTCTCATTCCTCTCTTCACAATTAAACCACCGGTCCCTATCATCAGACGCATGATTCACTCCACGCTTACATACACAATCCTGTCACTTCCATTTTAATATCATTACGTCAATTCATCCGTCTGTCATGCGGTATTGACCCTTCAGGTATTGTGTCTTATTTTACACGGATTTCGTACTTCTAGGCGTGTTACATGCCGTGCCCTTTGTGTCTTACTGTATTTATCACTCTAATGTGTAGTGAGCACACGTTACGGGGTGTGTAGTTATGTAAGTTTCCCCGACCACCCTTCTTTCAGCAGTATTATTAACAAATACGAGTACATTCCTCGGCCCCTCCTACTGCTTTGCGCTTAAGGTGCGAGATGAATTTCACAGAAAAGGGAAGTAAACGTAACATTGCAATTATATATATATATGTATGTATAAATACGTACGTAGGCATATGGCTTACTGCACAATTTCTGAACTTCCAAGGAAATTTATACTATTAAGTTCTATTAACACCGCGCAAAACACAAAAGCCACTTATTTCTATTTAGAGTTCTTTCAGTCGATTTTCAGACAACTAACTCTTGCGAAGTAAGGGCTGGCTCCGCGGAATACAGTTATGGTGGAACCCTTCACATAGTAACGGGAGGCTACATGCACGGGAATTTCAGCACGTGTACCTTGGCCTATGAAGTCGCCGTTCTGCCTGTCTGTATTCACTTAAATATGCCAATAGACAGGGCAAGGTGTATGCTGTGTTGGCAGTGACAATTAGCTTTATCACATATTCCGTTCTGTGCAACGCTGTTCCTCTAATCTCTGGCTGCAAATGCCGTTGCACATCGCACATCCGGAGTGCATGATATAAAGATTTAATGAACTACAAATTACAAACTAATGTTCTATTAAAGCAGCTTATATTAAAACCTGTACAGGCACCTGTTCTAATGGTGCATTAGTTGGTAAGTATTACATTTCATTTTCGTTTCGTTGCCCTCACCTCTTCTACCTAGTCACAGTAGGTAGAAGAGGTTGTTTATTTTCACTAGATACACTGAGACACACACCACTGTCGGTGGGACTCCTCTGGACGAGGAATCGTCCCGTTGCAGAGACCTCTACCTGACAACACAAACGCTGTACAAGACACAGATATCTATGTCTCCCGGTCCGATTCGAACCCACGATCCCAGAAAACGCTCGGCCGCAGACCCACGCCTTAGACCGCGCGGCCACTGGGATCGGCGGTAATTATTAATTCCTGACGAAACGCACGGTGATAATAATATAAAGTAGATAACGGTTAGGTTTAACATTTTCTAGTATCAAGTGTGCCCTGAATATTGAAATGTTACGGTTGAAGCACCTGTAATTATTGAGGCCAAAGTAACATATCTGGCACTGCGTTACAAGCCGCAATGTCGCGGGTTCGATTCCCGATTGGGTAGTTTGAGTTATTCATCGATTTAATCATTACAGCAGCACTATGAACCTGGAATGAGTACCACAGATATCGCCTGGAGGGTAAAGGAGGCCGGTGTGTAGGGTTGACAACCTTGTCACCTTCATGTGCCGATTATCTAGAACGTCTGGGAACCTCAAACGCCTACGGCCCTCACAGCCTGTCCAGGCCCGCATAGGGAAAGCAGTACCTTTAAACTAATACATTTTTCTAAACGTTCCCTTTATGATTATTCGTTTACGTTTGCACATGTCAGAAATATTACATATTGTACTAGCAAAATGCCTGTTTAAAATTCGAGGGTTCGAATGCGTAGCTTGATATTTCTTATGGGTTTGCTATCAGCTTTCCTGTCTTTGGGTTTTACACAGACAGAGCAACTGGTTCTATATTTTAGGTGTTCAGCAAAGCTCTGTTGGCACCACGCCACAGTCCTATGCACAGCGAATTGAAACGGCATCCCGCAATACACCAGCCGCCATGACATATCAGAGCAGCTACGTTACACGTCCCAACCCCCTGACTTCAGTCAGAAGTACTTCCTACGCTTTATCCAAGCTTCCAGGCAGGGACAGCGCATTCGGTATATCGACTTAGTACGCGCTGAACGGTCCGAGGATCGAATCCCAGTCGGGGCGAGATTATCCGCACCCATCCAGAATGGGGCTGGGGACCACCCGGCCTCCTGTACAGTGGATGCCGAGTTTCTTTCTCGGGGGTAAAGCGGCCGGGGCGTGGAGTTAAACCACCCACTCCCATCTAGGGCCGATGTTAATGCAAGCTCTATTCTCCCTCCGTGCCGTGATGGCAAGATACACAGTGAGCTGTTTCTAACTATAACACAGGCAAACACAACTTCTTGTTTTCTCAGTATTTATGATTACGCTGCTACATGTTTCGGCCTAAGCAGCCATCATCAGGCACACAAATATAAAGGAATGATGTTTAGGATGAAGGGCTCTCTATTTACAATGTATGGAGCCATACACAGTAAATAACTCGCTTCTATGTAAATACGTAACTTTGTTCTGGTGTTGTTACTGCTGTGGCGTTACGCGATAAGGCACCTTTGGTTTATTTGTTCAACGCTGTGTGGGTGCTGTAGGCTGAGCCAGGTACCGGACATATTTTGTATTTATAGGAGAAGAATTTTAACATTCAAATTTTCAGATTTTAGACTTTTTATGGGTCACGGTTCAATGCATGATAAAGTTTTATGTAATTAGAATGGACACACTTGAGAATGGTATGTACGTGCCGAAACATGTCGGATAGAAAGTGAAAATAAATATAAAACAAAGACATTGAACATTTGTTGGTTAATTTTGCTAATACTTAGAAGTAGACTAACTTACATGTATATGTGTTATACATAAGTATATATGTATTGCGATCCTACCTCTAATACGCTCTTTATATTTAAAATTACTAAAAGCTTTAAATGTTATTGCAAAACGTAAAATATATATCATGGAAAATTTTCAGGCGAGTTCGGAAAATTGCGGAAAGCAACTCTTAGCTTCGCCATGTCTGTCTGTCTGTCTGTGTGTCCGTCCGTCTGTCTGTCTGTCTGTCTGTCTGTATGTGTATCTGTCTGTCTGTCTGTCTGTTTGTCTGCCCTTTAGAACGCATGACACAACTCGGCTTCCACTGGAAGGATTTTCATGAAATCTGATTTCATTTTTTCAAAAATTTTTCGGGAAACATTTCGGGAAAAGTTTCTTTAAAATCTGAAAGAAATGGCGGATACTTTACGTGGATACTTGTGTACTTTTATGATAATATCTCGCTGAATTCTTCTTAGAATGGGAAATATTTCAGAAAAAATTGGCAAAGAAAATAAAAACAAGTTTTACATTTAATACACTATTTTCCGAAAATAGCGCTGTTTATGAGATAATGCGGAAAAATACGGTAGACCCGGAAAGGGCATGGATGAGAATGCAATACGGCAAGGCTACAGACACACACTTTCACAATGTGTTATACTTATTCCTTTTGCACTCAACAATGGTTACGCGAACGCGCTTCAATATTTCTTCACACTCACATTGCCTAGCTTGTTGATAATTGTACTGTAACGGTTCGTAATCTGTCTCCACACACCTTCAGTCCAGTCCAACCCCCTGTACAATGGGAACTTGTCATCTTTCTCAGGGGGTAAAGCGGCCGGTCGTGACTTTAACCAAACAGCCCCCTCTAGCGCCGAGTTTAAGGGTAAGTAGATTTACACTTTTACTGCCCCTGTGTGTCTGCACGGCACATTGCGGGGAAATCTTCAGCTTTACAAACATGTGCATTCTTTAATTTCTTAGTCTAATTTTGTAGGTTGGGTTTATATATTGTTAGATTTGAGGATCCGGTAGAAATCAGAAGAGCTGCTATGGAAATCTCCCAAACGATAATTACGTTCTTTGCTGGGCCAACTGTGCCGATAAAATGAAGTGTTTTCACACTTTCCAGCAGAAAAATATGTGCTCAAACTATAACAACTTTCAATACGCAAACAAACAATCTGCAGTCACGCCATCTGTCCACTTGATCTTGACCTTACATTATCCTGATTAATTCAGATACGGATAAGCAGTGTTTGTCTTGTCTTCACACATTGATCTTGCAACCTGCGATCTGTAAGATTAACATATCTTCCGTTGCTACATAAATATTTTTTCTCATAACATTTCAAGGTCCAGGCCAATTAACCTAATATGATTAACGCAATGACTATGCATGGCAATACAGTAATTAGACTGCGGGCTGAAAGACCCGATACTCGATTCTGGCGAGTACAGCTTTTCTCGAAATTGTCCAGAGCGACCCTGAGACCCACCCAGCCTCCTACTGTGCGGCTACCGTGTGGCCTTGCCACAGGGTACAGTGGCAGGGACGTGAACTTGACCGTTCACCTCCATCTAGTGCGGAGGATGTGAATCTGTGTGGAGCTATACCTCCACTCCCCAAACGCTTTCATATACTCTAGAAAGAGAAAATGTGCTTTCCGTCTGTAGCGTTTGTAGTATTCTTCATTGCAGCGACTGATATATCAGAAATTGCTTATGTTGAGTTATTGCACGGGGAACATAATAGAGATGGAAACTGGGGTTCTCACTGCGGTGACCAGGGAGACGAGTGGCTTTATTTAATTAGTGAGTTAGGCACTTAGTTAAATTGTAATAACAGTAAAATAATACCACTAAAACGTAGGCATTATTGGAAACTCCCGGAGAATGGAATCAGTGAATAAGGAAATTACTGGAGACAATAGAAAGGATTGTAATAGTAGAGTAGCAGCAGCAGCACCAGTAGTAGTAGTAGTAGTGGTGGTGGTGGTAGTTTTATGAGCGGCGCAATGAGAATGTAGACTCACCGATGTAGTTACATATTTCAGGACTCTGCAGTCAGCAATAGCTTGGTCTTGACGTCAAGAACGTGTCACTGCTGGGTAAGTAAATATATATCGAGTAAAATACATGATTCTCGGTTACGTTTTATAAGTTAATTTTGCATATGCTTATTTAATAAACTTTTGTACCTAAGTATCTGATAATGGATAGACAGAATTTAAATTAATTTCCTACGCCGTGATTTTATTGCAAACGCGGTGCATGCCGTGTGTACGTTACTAGTGTGTCTCTGCACTGATAGAAGAAATTTAATTCATGATGTATCGAAACGCCTTTCCGCCTGGGAGATATTTACTTAGTTAATGTGAGCTTTACCAGAGAGAACTGTCTGTTAGATGTACCAATGCTTCTTGTATCACGTTTGCTAGGAGATATTCGAGGAGGCGGCGTTATCCGCCCATCTCATTCTCCTCTATTTTAGAGCCATAAATGGTCTTCTTGTGTTGAATGTTTAACGATACCCTATCAAATAAATAACTCACATATAAATCATACCGTACACACTGGCTGCAAAAAAAAACGAAACGCATTTTCTGTCAAATATTTCCGTAAATTTATGATATCACATTCAGGGAGATTCCAATAGAAACCATACAAGCCTTGTACCAAGATTTACGTCACTAAGTTTAAAACAGCCAGCTACTTCATACGTAAGTCACACAGGCTGTAATAATGATTTCTGTTTTTCAATCCCGTTTTTCGAAATCAGACGAAGAGATCCAGGACTTTCTTCAAAACCTTGAGGAAAACCCAACTACTTTTCAGTACAGAAACAAATAACTTGCGCTCACCTCATTTGATTACTTGACCTGACTTTACATACACCGCCAGAATATTTCAGATAAGAAAATGTGCTGGTTATCTTGTCCTTTCAAATTTCTCTTTAAACTGCCGTATGTTAAATTTATATGCTGAAAGTTTCCTTCGCTTCAAAATTTTCTGTCGCTGCATTGAACGATCTCTCACGGCCACAGCCATTTAACGTAACGTGAGACATGGCAATAATAATGCATGACGATTTGTGTGTTGGCCTGTGTTGGGGCCGCACCTCAATAGAGTACTTGTTCAAACCACGCAGACAAATTGACAAATTCCTCCTTCAGATTTAGTGCCTCCTTACCGAGATGCGGAAAGGCCTACACCAGAAGCAAATTTCTAACAGCTAGATAGCAATGAACGTAACCTGCCAACGATGACCTTGTGCCCCAGTAATTGAAAGGGGGCTCACGAAAATTTAGGAATATTTTATAGTTACAAAATGGCGAATTACTAATAAAAAAACTACCATTAATATTAACAGGATTTTAGTAACAATTTATTTCCTAGGCGGGCCGGCAGAGCGCAGTGTGTGTACAGACTAGGCCAAGGCCTGCACAACCTACGAATTGTGTTTCCACTCACAGCAGCACCAAGAACGTTACTCTTTCCCAAACTCACCGGACCGGCCCTGCGGTACGTACAGCCTGCCACTCGATGTATGGCCGGAGGATGTCTGTTCGGGTGCAAAGCGGCCGGAGCGTGAAGCTGCTTACATACCTCCATCTACTGAAAACGTTAAAATGAGAAGTGCTGTACCTGCAGCACCCCATATGCCTTCCCAACGTGCACAGTGGCACAGTTACTGTGCTGCCATTACCGCTGTAACGTTCCTATCTGTAGCAAATAGCGTGTCGGTAACTACTGGGGCACACGGAACTGAAGAACACATTACAGGGGGTAATAGCGGTTATCATGGGGGGGACTGTGAGGAATACTGGCTGCAGTTGAACAGTCGGTCACGCATTTAGTCAGGCAGTCAGTCAATTAGTCAGTCAGTCGCTCAGTCTGTCAGTCAGTCGGTCGGTCGGTCAGTCACCCAGTCCGCCAGTCAGCCAGTCAGGTATTTAACTTTCTAACAATGGGAAAATAAACTCAGTACAACGCAGCCCTTATTGGACGCTACTGGCGGAATAGAATGAGGAAGTAAGAAAATTTTTGGAAAGAGTAAGCAGGACTTTGGGTAGTAAAATGGGAACAGGCCGATATAAATAGGCTCACAAATAAGCAATCCCACGATCGCAATATTCTGCTGATCTACAGCACGGATTTAGGGAAGGTCAGAAATATTACCATTTAGAACTCCACGCTGGCCGCTCTGTTAAAATATTTAACGCGCTGTTTTCATTTAAAAAATAATTTTTTAACTTTTTGTACCGTAAACGTGTGCGGTGATGCCCCCCTCCCTCCCGCCATGTTCCAAAATATGCAATCTGCAACGGACGGCTCACACAGTCTAAAGGCGAAGTACGTGGAAGGGCTGATGGGGAATCTCACATGTAACGTTCGATGAGTGAAAAAGGATTAAGCAAACGAAAAAGCAAGTAAATTTATCACAACATGCATCAAACTTACAGCACCCAAATGCTGTCAATCTTCTGTCGGAACGCACCCGCGCATACACACTGTACATATATACATATGGCATTGCCACACTACAGCGCAGCGCCATACACAGCGAGGGGCACAGCGGGGGCTCCAAAGTCTTTATAAACGTGCTTGTGAATGCGACAATGAACAGTCGGGTTGCATAAAATGTGGGGAATTTCTTGATTATCCGAGGATCTGTTAGTTTCTAAGGCAGGACTCTGCTCCATGGACTTAGTTCAGTTGATTTACTGACCACTACGTACTGAATTCAGAGGTTCCTGTAATTAGGTAGATATAAATTTTTAAGTTTGTGCAAAAGCTGAGTTATTATTTCACACAAGCGTACCAACTGGCACTCAATCTATGGCAAAGAATGAAACGCCCCTCCGGAATTGTCCCAAAGATAATTATGCTGTTTGTCTGCTGATGCCGTTCTGCGGGATAAAAGGAACCTTTCTCACACTTACCAGAATAAGATGCACACAAAAATTAACCACGTGTCAATACGTAAATAAATAACCTGCAATTACGATATTTGCCCACTTGACTCCGACTTAATCACACTACAAACAAGGATATGTACTGATCATCTTATCTCACAGACTAAACACTTAAACTCTGATCATGAACATTAACGTAAACACAATCCATTAATCTCTTTATCTCGTACTGTTTAAGATAACAACTGAAGTTTAAGTAACGACAATCATTATTAACGGCCATACAGTAACTAGGCTACTGGCTGAACGATCCGGGGTTCGAACCCGGAAGGTACAAGTTTTATTGCTTTTCTCTAAAACATCCAGACCGCCCTGTGGCCCAACAGCTTCCTGTTCAGTGCGCATAGTGCCGCCTGTCCCCAGGGTACACTGGCAGGGACGTCAGGCTGACCGTTCATCTCCAAATAGTGCCGAGGGTGTGAACGTGTGGAACTATACCTCCACTCCCCCTACATGCCTTCGTGGCGTGCAGGGGATGAATGTACTTTACATCTGTAGCCTTTGTAATATTCTGCACTGCAGCGAATAATGTATCAGCTATTGATAAAGGTGACGCATTTTACACAGAGCGTACCATTGGTGGCACCTGAGGTTCTCACAGCGGTGTCTATAGGGAGCTGTGGGTTTATTTAAACAGTGAGACAGGCACTTGGTTATATTGTTTGTACAGCAATAGGGAAACAAGGGCAGTAAAACGCAGTCATTGTTGCAGAATGACTGAGAATTGGAACAGTAACTGAGAAAATTACTGGGAAGAAGAGGAAGGATTGTTATGGTAGAATAGTAGTAGCAGTAGCAGTAGCAGTAGTAGTAGCAGTAGCAGTAGCAGTGCGGTTGTATTAGAGGCGCAATTAGAGTGCAGATTGATCGAAGTAGTTACATATTCACGGAAACTGCGGTCAGCAGCAGCTTGGTGTCACACAGGCGTGAGTTGGTCTAAAGACAGTGTCACGACTCACTAAGTTAATTAATTGATTAATTAATTAATTAATTAATTCCCTTTCCTTCTTAAGACAGGCCAATGGCCTCTTCCAACGCGAGTTATCCACCGAGTGCAATCTAATGTTTCCTCTTTCAACTTCGACTACCCTCTCATTTCCTTAAAGTCGTCCTGTAGCCGCTTACGCCTTCTTCTTCGCCTTTCCGTCGCTCTTATCCTTCCCTCTATCTTTCATGTAATATCGCGTGTTAGAAGGCAGTTCCTACGCAATTCAGCCTTTCTGCATTTTATTGCATGTAAGATATTTCTCTCCCCCTTCACTCTGTGTAACCCCTCTTCATTTCTCACACGATCGGTCCGTCCTTCTGCAGCACCACTTTAGAGACCTTTCCCGGTATTTCTGATCTACTTTCCAGAGTGTCCAATTTTCAGCACCATACCAAGTTATGTCCCAAATGCAGCACTTTTGCAGTTTCTTCCTTAAGTTTAAGTCCAATTTGCTCTTGGAAGAAGCCTTCGTTCTGTTGAATGCTCCCTTTGCCACGGTATTCTTGCATTTAACGTTACGTGTTCATCTTGCACCACTCGTTATCGTGCTGCCCACATATTTCCAATGTTGCACGTTTTTCAGTCTTTTTGATCTATCATTACTTGTATTGAGGCTGTTGCTTTTACACTGTCTTTACTTTAGGTTTTCCCACATTTATTTCCTTTCCGTAGCACCTTCCAATTTCAATTAATCCTTCTTCCTTAACCAGCAGCACAAAGCCATCTGCATATTTCAGAGTGCGAATTAATTTCCTTATTCTGAAGTCTCCAAACGCTTCAAGAGCTTCCGTGGTAGGTTATTTGCTGAAGAAGTTACAAAATCGACGACAAACAACATCCTTGTCTAACTTCTCTTCTAATGTTCACACATCTTCTCTCCCCTTGGTCCAGTCGCACTTAACACTGTGATCCATGTGCAGTTTCTTGATCAATTACCTTTTGTGCCAGTCAGTAACAGTTTCCTTCAAGAACTGCATTAATTTGGTCCAGGTTAAGCTGCGAAATGTCTTTAGAAATTCTTTAAAATAAATACATGTCTAGCAAAGTACACAATTTATATTTACAATTTAAAGATTAATTTTCTATGTTCATATTGCAGAAATTGTGGTTCTGAGTGTTTGATGAAGGATACAGAAAATCTGCCTTAATTTTCTAGAACTTGATTTTATTGGAAACCAGATGAAAGCCGCGACAACCGAGGGCGATAACGCTACAAAGGGTCTGGGATAATTCGGAATACAGGATTGACGTGTGCCGTGTGACACGTGGGGCGCATATTTAGCATATGTAAAGCTAAGAACAAACCGTGAAAGTTCCTTTACAGACTGTCTCAATTGCATCTAAGAACAAACGTTGATCGTTCCTTTACAACTTGCTTTTGACTACATGTTCGTATCTTCTCCTTCTTACAAGGCGCTGCAAGCTATACAAGGTTCTGGCTTGCTCAGCTACTTTCTTCCATCTGTCTCTATTCTTTACTACATTCTTCCAGTCACACGTTTTCATGCTTTTTGTATCTTTCCAAGACGTCATCTTCCCAAAGTGTCTTAGGCCTTCCAATTGGTACATGTTCATATCATCTTTAGTAATAAATTTTTAAAGTGTCCCGTTCTTCTTGAATCACCCTGTATTACGTGTGTGTCTGTGCATTCATGGAAGAACTATAATCATTTAAGTTTCAATACTTCTGGGAAACGTTTACCGAGGTAACTGCAGCTTGTCAGAGAACACTACCTTTGGTAACACACTGCTTATTGTATCATGTTGTCTAAGCAGTTTTCGGGGCGGTCGCTTGCACATTGCTGAGAGTGTGATTTCGTAGTGTGTAAGAATTTGGATAATTGGAAAGCTTATTTGTGGAGTTACGAGCTAAATTTGTGAACTAATTAACTACTCTTGAAATTTAAACAGACCTTTAGTTGTCAAAAATTACTCACGTATTGGTGTGGTCACGTCCTGGGAAAATCAAAATTTCTAAATGTACCTAAAGTCTATCACATTTTCCCCCTTACATATTCTTGTGTTTACAGCACGACAGAACGTCACCTGATAGGATAAAGTCAGGTGCCTTTAATCACTTCAGATCCTGCGAAAAAAGTTTCACAGGAGATATCTGACACCATTAATCCCGCCCGCAGTGCGTGTAAACTGTTTTGTAAAAACAGCGAGAACTTTACTCCCTGCAGCTTACACATCTGTCAGTATTGGCTCTGTATTTAGCGCAACAAGCGGACAGTATCACGTGTTTTTATTTAAAATGCAATCGTGCAACAAAACACTCATAGGTAATAATCACGAATTAAGAAATAACTTTGACAGTACCATGCAATGTCACCTCGATCTGCATTTTTATAAGGAAAATAAGATATGACATCGGTATATAAACACTGCCAGTGGCTCATTGTGCCAAACAGTACAGTTCGCATCAATCATGCATTTCCTGGTACTGCTTACAGCTTTGGTAGCCTGTGCAGTAGGTAAGTGCTACAGCCACAAATACGGTTGTAAATATGTACAGGATAATTCGGACTTATGGCGTTCATATATGTATATATATATATATGTATATGGTAATGAGAAATGTCTGAGTAAATACCAGATTTTGGCAACACGGGGCCCGGTTTAGGCAGGTCAGGGTAGTTAAGTCATTGAACAGGCTACCGGCTTGATGATTCAAGGTTCGAATTCCGGCGAGTACAAGTTGCTTTTCTGTCACACGGACCCTGGGCCCCGCAGAGAATTCGGGGGGCGTTTTTCCATAGCTATACTGGCTGACGTATGCAGTAGACTGGTCGCGTCTCTCTAGTAACCCCATGGGGTGGACAGGCACAAGTACACCTTTACCTTTACTGGGTAAACATACGGATGTTTATATCTAACTGTATGGAGTTAGCTTCCTCTTAAGGATTTCACAGTCCATCGCTTTATTTAACACAGTCTGTGTCGTTTATGACACACGAACCTTCCGATATCCCCACAAAACAGCCCGTAACTGACCGCTATGCTGTGCCAGAACAATACAGTCCGCACCGTCAGTATAAAAAGGGTGCTGGGGAGGTGCATAAGTGTGAAGTCGAACTGACACGAAAGAACAGACAATTCTTATGCTCTTTAGACTGTTTATAAGGCATCTGTAGGCAGCCTAAATCCCACCCCGGGCTATAGTACCAAGGAAGAAGAAGAAGAAGAAGAAGAAGAAGAAGAAGAAGAAGAAGAAGAAGAAGAAGAAGAAGAAGAAGAAGAAGAANAGAAGAAGAAGAAGAAGAAGAAGAAGAAGAAGAAGAAGAAGAAGAAGAAGAAGAAGACGCAGGCATGTGTACCCTTTGTCCTTTGTACATTAATGTCTGTAAATATTTCAGGTGAACCTCTAGGAGCCAGAATCCCTAGACTAGAGGGACGTATTGCGGGAGGGACCCAAACAAGAATTGAAGCCCACCCTTACCAGGTAAAGGTAGTGAATTACTGTTCAACTCGGTGATCCCTTTGACGAATTGAAAAGCAGATATAAGGAAGTGTATTTAATAATAATAATGACAATAACAACAATAATAGTAAGTTATTCGTTAAAGATTTAAGATTTATATCAAAATGCAGATCTCAAAATAATTTATTTTCTCCAGTCTTCAAAGTGTGAAGATCATGTAAATAATACCGGTTAATTAACCGTCGGTTCTTGCCACACTAAAAACATTTCGCATCTCTCTTTGGTAATCATTCTTTGGGTAACTTGCTGTGTAAGTACTCACCTAAGAGACAAATTCCTCGCATTTTATGTAAAGAGCGCTTTCGTTACTCTGTTCAAAATATCCTGCCACTTTTGCTATCCTCAGCCAGATCAACCCCACCCAAACTATAGAGAAGTACACTTTACACAGATCTTTCTACTTATGTGGAAAAACGGTTCCTTGAAGCAATCAATTATTATCGAGTTCTGCACATGTCATATATTTTATACACGATTGCCCACTGTGTATATTTATATTGTAATTTATTCTTGAATGCACATTTCTCTCTCACTTGGACAATGTTATGCATTTTTAACTAAACATGACCGCGTGTATTCCCTGATGATTGTTACATGTATAGGCCGAAACATGTTGACATAATTTTTATATGGATATATAATAGTACAATAATTCTGAATAAATCCTTTCCTTACGTTGCCAGTTGCACGGAAGCTGCATAACACTGAGTTCATATTCAGTCTGTTTCATTCCTCAACATAACAAACCGAACTTTATATTATCCATACCGAGCATGTAATTTTCGGAATTGTGAAACAGCAGACCAACACGTGCACACGTTTTTATAAATTTTCGTAAAATATGTTTACTTACTTACGTAAACATCTTTTACGAACTTAAATTAACTATAATCACCAACAAAATGCACCATATCACGATTAAATCATTTATTGTTTATTGCCCCGACATGTTTCGATGTTTATCTACATCATATTCAGGGGGATGTCTTCACACCTATATCATAAGTCACTCGTCACTTTTAGATAAATGCAACTTAGGTTGGGTTGGTTTGAGTATTCTGATTTTTAGTCTGTATATAATATTAAGTATTAAAATGTTAAAATCGGTGTTTCACATTGCATAACGCACTATTCGCACTGTACCTCGTTCTCAGTCTAAAAATAGCATGAAAATATGTTAAAAACGCTAAAATTCAATGTGCTAACATTATTTTCCCTATGCAGTACACTGTTATATAACTGGGCTGTCGTGCAGTCGTCTATCTATGGGTAGAAAAGTATAAAAATTATAAAAACGGTGTGTTATAGTTAACTATAACTATAACACACCGTCAGGCCCGGCTCACCAATTCGCAGTACACAGTCAGCACTCAACCATGCAGCACACAACAAGCACATAACACAGAATATTACACTAACACATCTTTCGCCAACGAGGATTTATATAGTTTTCTACCCATAGATAGACGACTGCACGACAGCCCAGTTATATAACAGTGTACTGTGTAGTGAAAATAATGTGTTTTAAATCAGCACATTGAATTTTAGCATTTTTATCATATTTTCATGCTATTTTTAGACCGAGAACCAGGTACAGTGCGAATAGTGCGTTATGCAATGTGAAACACCGATTTTAACATTTTAATACTTAATATTATATACAAACTAAAAATCAGAATAATCAAACCAACCCAACCTAAGTTGCATTTATCTAAAAGTGACGAGTGACTTATGATATAGGTGTGAAGACATCCCCCTGAAGATGATGTAGATAAACATCGAAACATGTCGGGGCAATAAACAATAAATGATTTAATCGTGATATGGTGCATTTTGTTGGTGATTATAGTTAATTTATGTGGGAAATGCACGGTGCAGACACAGTGAAAATAATATTTTACGAATATTTATAGAAAAGTGTGCACGTGATGATCTGCTGTTTTACAATTCTAATAACAAACCAGTTTCCTCAACCATATGAAACAACAGACGAAATTATAGTTGCGTATATTTTAGTCGCGGTATTTGTTACGGCGATCTGGAAGACAAGAGATGCCGGACCTGACAGCAGCAGGTGTCCTTGTGCTTAGTCTGCCCCTCATTTATTTGTGAATGCAACTTTTTCTATTTTTCTTTTCTCTTCAACCGGCTTCCACTGCAAGCCAGAATAAACTCGTGGCCACACCAGGAACTTGTTAGTACAATTATTAGACAAAGTAGTAAGTTACATGTCTATGGATAAAACAAAAATGTGAACTGTTTATTCCAAAACATTTACGTACTTGAATGTAGGATGTCTTTTCTGTTAACAAGCAGAGGAGTAATTGCATCACACTTACATATTCTTAATCTTGTTAAGGAAAATTTCAAGCCTGGCCTTCTCGTTCACCAGACCTCTCAATTTGGCTTCTGTTCTGGGGACACACAAATTAATCGATTGTCAAAGGAAACTACAGGGAAGAGGTGAATAGCTGCGATGAACCGTGCAGGCCGCTGCTCCCTTATTGACACAATTCTCAGTGCAAATTAAAGGCAACATATTCTGTTGTAAATGAATGTGTTTCGTAGCACAGAATTGGTTGTATCAACAAAACTGATATATGGTACTAATAGAATGAAAGTGGCTCGCGGCTGGTAAAGTAAGCAAGTAAAATTAAGGCATTCAGTCTGTTATTTCTTCCGCAGTTTTAACTTTCAGCAATTTCTCCCTGACGGATAACATTGAAACACCTGCCCATATAATACTTGCACCAAGACAAAACAATTTCCTCCTGACACTTTGTAGATTCTGTTTAGGCGATTCTGTACATTTGTAATCAAATACGTAATGAGCGAAGTTTAAAAGAAACGCAATCGCTCTGCGACCTTATGTTCAATCACTACTCGCATTTGTATTTCAGGTGTCACTGCGCAACAATGGCGCTCACATCTGCGGCGGTTCCATCATCAATCCAACCTCGGTGGTAACATCAGCTCGCTGCGTTAAAGGGTACGTTTGTGCTTAACAACATTTATATCTTCATACTTGATATGAAGAGTGCGTGTTAAGGACTCTACTTATGTAAATTAATTTGCATACATCAATCACTTAAAATCACTACATCGGACTACCTTTTACCCCGAAATTGCATTATATTAAATACAAAATTCGAAATAATAGGAAACCCTGTAACGTATCTTTATCGGACAGTTTGTGTTCGAGCTCTGAGCAAAGTCTTTGTAGACCCCTAATTTCTTTCCAAAAGTCAATTAGAGTATCTAAAGTAGGAATTACTTAAGACACAACAACCAGAGAAGGGAGACAGCTGCAGTTACGGACTGCGTCAGATGCAGGCAGAGGCAAAAAGGGAGACTTGTTGGAATTTGTATACAGTCAAGTTTTCTGGAAGTTTCGGAAGTGGAAGCTTCTTTAAGAAATATTATACTTGACAGCTTGGGCACCCGTGTTTTGTGAGGGGGAGGTTATCAGTGGAGATCTGCACTATTGTGGGGTTAAGATATTCAATCCTTGAACCTTGAAGATGGGACGGATACGTTGTCCCGAAACGTCGGTAAAGAATTACTACTCGGCGTTGCGTTACACCCCAGAAGATCGCATCGCTGCGGAAGCCTGAAATCACAGTTACCAGTTGTTGCGCCCTGAATAGATCGTTAATTGTAAAGTTGGGGTGTCTGAAGTTAACTCAGAGTCTTCCAGCGCGGTGTTATTGATGAATTAGATTACAGGAATTTAAAAAGTTTTGAATTTGGTGCATGGCATTTCCCCAAATTTGCATTTCGTCCAATAGGGGTATTTTGCTTTTAGGAGAGGGGAGTAATTTTGTTGCGAGTTAACGAGGTGCGTGAACACATAACGTACTCCGTTTCGGTATCTGGAGCAGTTCGGACCCAAATCTTTACGCTGCGTGTTTTTCGGACATTTTACAGCCTAACTAGAAGCAGAAATTTTTGCTATGTGAAATTACTGTGGGCATGTGACACCGGGGATTGGTTGTGTGAATACTGGAGTGTAATTCGTCACAACAGAATGTAGGGTAAAGTTAAAGCTTAACATACGTGTAACTAATTTAGCCGTGTCATAACCAGATGTGATTGATTGAAAGTGCTAAGTTCAAAACAAATTTCGGCAGTGAACTGTGGTAATGACTTTCAAAATTATCATTCGCGATACAATTAAATTCATAAATAAGTTAAATTAAGGTGTATTTCGTGACCGCAGCTAGGAGGTTAGAACTGTAGTCCAAAAACTTTTCTTTTCGTAGTCCTTCCTTCTTCTAACTACTTATTCACGGTAGGTGTCGTGGTTGTTTATTTTATCTTGATCACACTTAGACACACACCACACCTGGCAACGCAAACGCTCACAAGAAACAAACATCAATGCCTTCAGTGGGATTCGAACCTACGATCCCAGTAAACGCTCGGCCGCAGACATACACTCTAGATCGTGCGGGCACCGGCATCGGCCCTTTAACGTACCACACGATAATATTCTCTGAAGATGAGACATTATGCCTACCGGGTCTGATAGTAGACTTCCCCACACCTGTGAGATCCGTCACCCGCAGTACACAATTCCATCAGTGTTTACATCCTTTCTGCAAGTGCAGGCGCCCATTCACAGTCAACCCATAATCCCAGCAATACATCAAAGTAGTAGGTGATATATGAGGAAGTGTTCCGTCGTTCACACAAGACACAACGGCAGGTAAGCACCCTTCAGCAGAAAGTCTAATTACACCGGCTACACAGGTAAGAGGGGGGGGGGCATACGGGATATTTGGCTGCGAGATGGACGGCGGCAGATTCATGTTCACATGTACACGGCGGATCTGGTTAAATGCGGTGAACACTTGCTAACATTCAGTTCAGAACGTTTTACATTTCCGCTTCCCCCATATCCTAAATATTAAATGCGTAACTGCGTGGAGTTTAATCTTTCTTAAAAAGCTGACAGTCTCCCAGTAAAGCAAAATTCTATACGCCTTTAATTCGGTCTAAAGCCTCATAGCTCCGTTCACAATTCAACCACCGGTCCTACCGTCAGACGCATGATTGACGTCACGTCAATATATATATGTCTTTCACTTCCACTTTAATATCATTATGTCATTTTATCTTTCTGACATGTGATATTGATCCTTCAGGTATTGTGTCTCAGAATTTATACGGATTTCTTACTGCTATGCTTGTTACATGCCGCGCCCTTAGTGTCTTACTGTCTTTATCACACTAATGTGTAGTGAATACACGTTACGGTGTTTGTCAGTATGCAAATTTCTCCAATGTTACCTTAGTTCCGCAGCATTGGCACCAAGTATGTTCCTCATCTTCTGCAGCTGCCTTCCCTCTTAATGTGGGAGATGAATTTCACATAAAGGGAAGCAAATACGACATTACAAGGATATATATAGATATATATGTACATATTTATATCTATGTCTACATAACACGATTCTGTAATCTTTGAAGTAATTTGTAATCTTAGGTTTTATTAACACCACGCATAACACAAACATCAATGTTTTGCTATCTGCAGGGTGAATCCTTACTCTCTGACAGTAGTAGCTGGCTCCACATACCTCAATTCTGGCGGAAAATTTCACAATGTGAATGGAGGCTATATACACGGGGATTATGATCCAAACACCGACGACTATGACGTCGCCGTTCTGCAGGTCTGTAATGACTTGAATACACCAATATACAGTGTAACGTATATAATGTACAGTCGAGGTCAATTATAACGTCAACGAAGGGAGCGAATAAGTTGTGTCGTTATAAACGAGTGTCGCTGTAAGCGAGTTGTATGCTAAAAGCGAAGCAAAGTTACTGCAAGACAAAATACAAGCCTCTTGGCGGGTTACCTAATAATAACGTTACGTTCTATTTCAAAACTAAATTCCAATTAAAATTTAGAAATAATAAAATTGCTCTTTTACAATAGTAAATTTCCATACAGTGTAACCGCCGTTCATACAGTGCAAGGCCCAACAGTATGCCCGACGAGAAGATGGATTATTCAGATTGAGTTTCACAGCTTTATTGATCAGCCATTACATTCACTAGCTGAAGCGAGTTCGCCTTTATGTGTCTCTGATACATTCACTGGTTACTGTTATATTTTACTTCATGCCGGCTACAACAGGGATTCCTGAATTATTTTCTAAATCTCCCAAACGAATGCCGTCAGTTTGGTAGATCTTCCTATATTGCCCCTGTTTTCTACTCCCCCACTTTTTGTCCTCAACCTAATACCCTGTTTATTTCCTTCTGTCCCTCTGCCCATATCGTAGCGAAAACTAGAAGGTTGGACGGTCAGAGGGTGCTTTCTCGGGGTGAGGCTGGACACACACACACACACACACACACACACACACACACACACACACACATACAAATATTTCCCCAATGTTCGGCTACAACAGGTTTACGCTAAAAATACATTAAATTAAAATTAAAATGTAGGAAGAACAGAAAGGATCATAAAAAACTGACTACTCACTGGCACATTGTCACTTCTTTCTTGCTTAACCCAATTTAGCAGCGCCTACTTTACATCACTTTTTCAGAATTTCGAAATCGCTTTATTCTCGATCGGTTCTTTTCAAAAACACTAATAATTTTGGTTCTGTTTTTCCAAATTGTTTGGATCGCAGAACATATGTGGCCAAATTCCCGACATACCTAAGCTTACGCTTCTATTTTTCGTATCACTGTAACGTTTCCTTCGACACTCAAAACCTTCCTTTTGTTCGTGACTCTATCCAAGTTATCACGTTACAAATTTATGTAGCTACCTGGAACCGTAAAGGCTTGTCTTCTCAGGGAAAGGAGATGACAGAATTTTGAAAATACACTACTTCTTGTAAAATTATATTGGAAACGACGCCTGGCAATGTCGTTATATCAGAGGTGTACTCCGTTATGTATGCTGTAAGAGGCGAGAAAGAAAAACACGTGCCACGTGGGAAATTAGTTGGTACCACTGAATGTATACTGCTATAGCCGAGGGGTCACCAACGCGAGGCCGTTATCACCTATGGTAACTCTATTTATACCGATAATTAGCTCTATCGTCTTTCCGTTATATGCAGGTACATGTCACACATTCACAGTGCAGGTATACGGATTTAAATTTAAATTTGTATCCTAGTGCCACCTGTGTACTGATTATTAAAACATTAAAGTCAATATTGTATCTTCCCAGCCGATACAGGGTAACGCCCTGCACTATCCTTCCCGGTGTCCGGGCGGGAGTTGTGCACGGCGTTGATAGCGCTGCCACCACCCACGGATTCCTAAGTTCTATGGATCTGAGCTAGCTCCGTGGGTAAGCTAGCGGTGTCTGGGATCTCACTGCTCACCCTAATGGTTCCTACCCTCTTCGGGACGTGAGTGGGAAGGGAAGGGGGGACACTCGTCTAAGGTCCAATGATCTATCTGCTCGCCGACTTTCTGAATAAGGCACCAGCGAAACTATCACTACTCTTTATTTACAGATATACAATGATCTAACCCTGAATCATTCTAACTACTTCCCTTTCGTCTAGACGTCTACCTCCGTCATTCCCCTGAGGCTCTGACCCACATAGTTACAGAAATCTCTACTCACTCCAGGCCGACCCGCCGCTGGATGCGAACACCCAAATTAGAATCACCATTCGTTTTCCATCCATGGTCGTCTGTTCCTCGGTGCCGCCTCCGTCCTCTCGACCTCTGGAGAACCACCTCCGGGTTGTCGTCCTAACACTTTTCCTACCTCCCTCTGAATGAATCTCCAACCCTGCAAGCCTACCTTTTCTTTCGTCTGCCTGTTGGGTCATTACCCCGACTCTCCTCGCTACCGGGGAAAGTGCTGACCCCACACCTACTATTGTACGGGCCGGTGACCTCAGGGACCTGACGTCGCAACTAAGTAAGACTCTACATCATTACAGTCAAAATATTTATGACTATTGAGACAAATACAAAATTTTTTCTAAATACTCCCTCCATTATTATTCGCAGTAGTTTGCACACTGCGGAAATGCTGAACTTAGTAGTAGCAAAATGCCAGTTTAGAATTCAAATTTGAAATCTTATTCTTCATATCTCTAGCTTGCTATTTTTCCAGAAACCCTTCCGTTGATCCACCTTACAGAATGACACTTTCGAATCACATTTTATCTCAACTTGCACGCTGTGGATTGAAAGAAAGCTGGCTACAACACGCAGCCTTACTAAAGAGGCACAGCGTATCATGGGCTGCAGACGGGGCTGCAGGTTCAAACAAACTGCAAGCAACTCTTAGATTGCTTCATTACGACAGGTTGCTTTCGGCCATTACTGCCACCTGGCGCACATATCCGTAACTATAGGAGTCACTTGCTACATGGCAACAGAATGATTGCCAGCTTACAGCACTCATGCTTTTGCAGTAAGCCTGTGTGTGTACACGCGGCATTACGGGATTGTAATATTTCGAAAGCGCAGGTTCAAAAGAGCACAAATCGAACTATTCCTTTCATGAATTCGCCCCTTTGAGCGCTCGGTTATACATTTCAGCCTGTTTTAACACACTTTAAATGTTCGATTAATATGAGCTGCGGATCGAGACAAATTAAGCACTGCAAGATATTTTACAACCTCCTTGTTCTTTAGTGTTTGAGAGTAAAAATAATTTTGTTCCGGTTTTCTTCATTGTATTGACTAGAGTTAGGCCCTCAAATGAGCGAACTCGATATTTCCTTAGTTCCCATGTAACCCATCACTCCATATGAAGGAAACCCCATGGCCGAACCGTTACCATTTCCCTATCTGCAACACATCGCACAGCACAGCACATCCCACAGCTGTCCTAAAGCTGCTGCCAAATTTCAAGTTCATATTCACATTTCATGACAACTCGTGACTGCCACAGGGCGCACACAGAGACTCCTATCGTTACTGCACAGACAGAGCCAGTACGCAGTTCATTT